>CAKNYM010050598.1:73688-85479 GCA_932195095.1 Andricus curvator | reverse complement strand
TGTCTGTCTGTCTGTCTGTCTGTCTGTCTGTCTGTCTGTCTGTCTGTAGCCACGATAACTTTCGAAAAAATGATCAGATTTGATTGAGCTTTGGCACACTTTTTTATGGCCGAAAAATAGAAAACGAGTTCGTTAACCAGCTATTTTGGATGAAAATCCAAAAACTGAGCACATTTTGAAAATTTTTGAGACAACTTTTTTGGAAGATTTGAAAATTCTATGTACGGTTATTAGTAGTACGCAAAATGACGAACAAAATATTCTTATGACTTTTCGTGATAAAAAAAAAATTACTGGAGTTATAGCATTTTCAAAATTCCAAAAAACAAACGAAAATGATCATTTTAAGCCGAAAAACGCACGATATGAAAAAAAGTCAAGAGGAGAAAAACGTTGATTCCTGAACACCCTATAATATTTTCATGACAACTTTTTGAATTTTTCGAAAAATAAAAAATTCAAATTTTGATCGCACAAAAAATTAATGAAAAATCAAAAAAGCCATTTTGCTGTAAAACTATGCAAGATACCAGAAAAGGTCATCTCACCAAAATTGTGCACCTAAAAAAGATCTACAAATTTCTTATCATTCACTTCTTGATATGACGCGTAGTTTTTGTTTTATTCATAAAAAACAGCATTGAAAATAGAAAAATCAAATTTTCAGACGAATATTACCAGCTACGAAAAAATGACCAAAACAAAATTTGTTCATCCAAGGAAGAGGTACAAATTTATTGTGACTCATGTTTCGATAGGATGCGTGGTTTTTGTTTTATTCGTGAAAATAACATTGACAGTAAAAAAAATCAAATTTTTGAAAAAACAATGCAAGGTACGAAAACATATAAATGAACAAAAATTGTGCATTCAAAAAAGACTTACACACCCGTAATCAATTTTTGTGGTAAGAATATATTCAAAATGAAAAAATTAACTTTTTTGATAAACGGCACAGGCTAAAATAAAATGTTAACTAATAAAATTTGTCGCCTGAATTATATCATTACTTTTCATTTGAAATCAAATACAAATTTAGTAATTTGTATATGAAGAACATATAACACGAAGCACAAAGTGCGCGCTCAGTGTATTTACCAAATCGCACGCCGTAAGTGCGCTCAAACTTTTTTGTTTCTATCATACGGTTCAAATGATTTTCAAATCAAATATCGAGCGCGAAGCGCGAGTGTCTGGATGAGAATGTGTTCCTTAAGGTCGATAGAACCTTGAGTAAATAAAGTTCATTTTCAGTCTAAAATAAAAGCAAATTTAACAATCACTTAATATGTAGAGGTTTTGATAATTTTATAATATTTGCAAACAAACTTTTTCTTTTCATCGAAGTCGAACACGAAGTTCAAAAATCTAGAGGAGCCTAGCGTAAAGCGCGATACAAATACGCCCGAGCGCGTAGCGCGAGGTGAATAAATAATCGAGCGCGAAGCGCGAGATCCAACAGTCGCGCGCCCTAGGCGCGCTCAAACTTGCGAGCGAAGCGAGCCGCGCGCGAAGCGCGCCATGAGAATGTGCCCGCGAAGCGGGCAGATTTTTTTTTGAGTTTTTTTTCTCTCATTAATAGGATTTCGACTCATGACCTTACGTGCACCACAGTTAGAAATCGATTGAACCATTCGCTTTCTCCTAAGGTTCTCATAACCAGAACCGCTCATAATACTCTCCATTTTATCAAATATCAATAGCCCTAAGAACTTGTTTTCCGATAACTCGAGCTCCTCTAGTCAAGAAAGGTAGAACACGCTGAAATAGAACTCCGATTAAGCTTCCAATACCATGACCTTTTTGATATGGTGCACCAATATAAATCTGGGGAATTCCTCCACTACTACCACCACCTACTTGTGAGGCGTAATATTCATCGTATTGACTCATTTTTTTTTTCTTATCTCTATCTAGTCAATTCGTTTGAAGTCAACTGTAGCTGTCAACGTACCAAACTGCCTCGTGCCAGGAAATATTAAATGTCCACATGGAACGATAGAGCAAGGGTCATCACCTCAGAGCACCACCAGGAAACACTCACGGTCTCATATCTTATCATTTATTTACTTTTCTGTTCTCCTATTATTTTCATACCTTCTCGCGGAGCCAAACCTGTCATCGGAGGAGATTCTACGAAACTACGTATATTTGAATACGGGAACCTTATCCCGCTCAAACCAGAGGTCGCCACCGTACGGACGACCGAGACCGCCGTCCAAGTAGAATTGCAAGCGGGCATGGGGCCCCGACCCCGCAAGGAGAGAGTAAAGTATCTCTCTAATCAATCTCTCGCACCAGAGTGCCGCCCAAACGGTGTCATTTTGTATTCGCTATTTTTTTGTATGTAAATTGAATCGGCCACCTGTATTCCGAAGGCCTAAATTAGTTAATCACAGCTATAAACCGGGGTGCACTCCCGAATATTTACGAGTCTGCGAAATTGCTTAGTTTGCGATGCCTGCCCACGTGATCTCGGTAACGTCTCTTATTGGACAATTAATCCGATTTTAGAAATTCGACCCCTCTGTATTTCCGTGAGCATCTTAACCTGTCCCTCTTGTTCTATCCTTCCGGCGTAGCACAGTATTACACAAAAATTTGAGAAAGACTAAATTAAAGTATGTCGAATTCTAAAGAAGAGACTGTCTCATTCTTTACAAAAATTTGAAAGACTTTGGAATCATGGAAGAAGGTAGAGAAGCAGGTATGAGTTTTTGTATTCTGGCGAACTTGATGGTCGTACGGGCTTCGGTACGTATAGAAATATAAAAGAATCAAAATACTAGCCACGTGTTCAGACCATGAAGTCGCGCCACAATTTATAAGTGCCGCAAGTGTTTTCCAAGGTTTCGCGCGTTGTGACTCGAGATATTGTTGGCGAGATCAAAGATGGTCCTTCTCCGGAATACGTTAATTGTAAATTTTGAACGTTGGGTCTTGAATTTAAAGTGGTAAGATTGTGGATAATTTTAACAATAGAGAATCTTATAGGTTAAGTGCCGGAACTACTCTGTAAAGTTATTTTTCTTTCCTTTTGGTGTTTATTTTAAATATAAATTCTGTCAATTTGCTAATTAGTTCAATGGAAATTGTGGCCTCACGGTGTTCCATTTTTTCTAAACGCACCCCCTTTCCGAAAATAGTCATGTAATAACAGAAGCAGAAGTAAAATTTCGTATCAGAGTTAAATAATATTTATAATTAAATTTGATGCCTGATGAATGGCCTAAGTAGAATAATTAGATAACAATTTTAATGCAGGGTGTGATCTTTCAAGCCCGGGATTTACCCCCTCGGAATTCATAAAGGTAATTCATTTAACACTTTGTTATTAATCCTGATCCACGCTGAATGTGTCCTTGATCTTTTCTAATTCTGCTACGACTCCTTGTCACGAGTTCTTGTATTTGAAGTTTCTCGAAGTCTATGTGAATCGCCAGCCTCGTCTGTACTTTCATCGTCTGTTATAAGGGGGTGAAATGTAGAGTTTCTTCCATTACTGATGTCTCAACCCAGCTGTTTATGTGTTTGAACTCTCCAGTATTCTCTATTTTTCATGAGCTCTCGTCATATAACAAGCTCTCGAAGGATATGAGCGAACTGATCTCCACCAGATGGAACGAATCTTTTTCTATGTCTTAATGCATCGTCAACGAGATCTGTAATATTTGAATCTTCAATACGTTGTCCGTCAATAAAAACTGAACCATTTTTATCCCATCTTATTCTGGTGGTAATATTCGGCCTTAAGTATCAAGTAATAAGATACTATTTGCCTGAAAAGTTTTAGGCACTGATGCTGTAATGGCTTCTACAGGTAGAAATTCTCCTAATCTAAACAAATTAGATATTAATCCACCAATGATTGGTTCAGGTGAAAGAGGTGAAAATCCACCTTTTTGTACGACGAAGTTCTTCTTTTTCCATGTCCCATGGGTTTCCGCTAATTTGCGAAGTAGTTTTTCATGTTTTTTCAACTTTAATCTCTGCTGCTTCCTGAGTGGTGCATTTCCCAATAGAGTGTTTAAAGCGCACACACAAATACATTTAATGACTCGGTCATCTGAGGTTTTTAATACAGCACGTCGCTGATCAGCATTTAGGTAACAAAGAGCATGAAAAACTATAGCATTTTTCTTGCCGATTGATTTTCTACCTTTCAACATCATTACAAACGTGCAACTGGTACTAGTCCCCCACTGCGGCCTCTCTTTATACCTTTGAAAGGTACATAAACGTAATGAAAAGGGTCATCTGGAAATATACTGGTTCGAAATCGGCAATTTTCGGGGGTAGATTGTTTCAAATCAAGAAGTAAATAGCCATATGGTTGGGAGGTGGCATCTTGATAGGCTTCATGTAAAAATCGTGGATTTTCTGGGTAAACTTGCTGAGCTAGATCTTGGATTTGAGCACGATCTCGCGGGTTTTTAAAAGCAACAATATAGTTTGCATTTAGAGAAATACTTTTCAATGCAAGCCTTCTTATCAGGTGATTTCCCTGACCGCTCTCCATATCTTCAATGAATAAGCTTATTTTGACGTGCGCCTTCCAACACGCCCTAACATTAGCTTACAAGGGCGTGCGACCGTCGCCGCATCGCGTTAGACTATTGCCGGAAAACCTTAGTTTTTAGCTATATTCTGGTTGTCTGTGTCAGATTACAAAAATTAAGTATGGAATTATATTATTCTAAGTGATTTTTCGCTTTTGTTTAGATAATAATAGGAAATTATTTTCCATGCATTCCTGGATAATAGATAAAATTTGTAGACAATTTTTTTTTTTAAAGTAAATTTTTTTTATTAAATTCACTTTTAAATATATTTGAATTATTTTAAAATGGAAAATTAATATATTTGAATTAATCTTTTTTATTTTACTGTGACTTTCTAATAACGACATCACAGTTTCAGTCAAAGTTTATCATTTCCGAGTTTTTATAGTTTAAATTTATGCCTTTTAATTTGCACACATTGTGGTTTTTACCATCATGTGATCACCCCTTATATGCATAAAATTTGTGACAACCTGAGACAGATTTCTCTCTAAAACGACCGGAAACATAAACTTCAAGCTCATCAGTTAAATCGCCTATTGGACAACCTGTATCTGGATAATACGCATCTGGCTCATTAGTGCTCTAAAAAATAACGGAATCCGTGTCAAAATAAAGGACACAAAGATCTAGTTGCTTCAAGAAAGTAAATAACTTCAAGCGTGCCTGGGCTGTCGTGTTAGCTGCTATAACCACATTAGTAATAGGCGATGGCGTTACAGCTTCACTTTTCTACAGCCATTAGGCGTAACTATTATGATCGTCTACAGGCAAGAAACTGTTGATAATTTTGTCTGGACTCTGAACAATTTCTAACAATTCTCTAAAATGCTCTAAAATATGTTGAATAAATGTCTTTTTCGAGGCCACGTCAGTGCAAAAGGCAGGGTATCTGCTGGCTTCATGCTTGAGTTAAAAAAAAATCAATACATATACCCTACAAAAAGACCAGCCATTTTTGTGACGTTGTCATATTGGGTAGTTTCATACTGCCAAATTTCAAAAATCGAAGTTATTTGATACCCCTATTGAATTACTACTTTTAGCTCGTCGGAAACTTATGTTCCTTCTATTTCTCTCTTACTTTTACTATTTACATGTGGGAAATCTCTCTGTAGTTGTTCTTTACAGCAATTATTGTACGAGGGAACGTGCGTTTTCCATGCATACGGAAAGGTAGAACAGGCAAATATTTATCAGTAGGAGGCAATATACTGCATTTTATCAAACCCTCAACATTAGATAAATCATGATTACTACCAATTACACGTTTGCAATTATCACCATTGTGAACTGTGGGATGACCTATGGGAAATTGTCCATATTTTGAAATAAATGTACAAAGAGAACAAACATCTAGATATGAAATTTTAACTTTGCCCTTAGCTTCATGATTCGAAAATGTATTACTTGTTCGACACCCATAGAATGCATCTCGAGGATTCAAGGCATCGGTCATCAAAAGTGGGTGGTCTTTTAAAAAATTACGTAAATCATCATTTTGAATTTTTTCCTTATCAAAGGAACACTCCCACTTCTCGGCTACCTCATACCCTGATGAGCGAAGACGATCAGTTTGAGCGTTTGTTCGTTCAAAACGATCATTTGGAGATTCTGAATTTTTATCGAAACCTAGTTTTTTATCCCGATTTAATTAAAAACCATTCGGATACTTATGCCAGTAGCAACCGTGAAATTGGTAAACTAATTTCCTATTGTCTTTTTTATTTTCATAATATCCATCGACTAGCGAACATTCTGGCAATCTAAATTTTCGTGTCCTGCCTGCATGAGTAATCTCAATGTCCAATTCGCGTTCTAAGGCTAATAACCATTCGATGGCTTTTCTCCATTGTGTATCAGCCCGCCTATAACCACCGTTTTGTATAAAACCTATTTGATCAGCTTTCAACTCATTTTTTTTTTTTTCTTTGAAAACTTTTGAGCAAGCCGATGCAATCGTTATACTCTCAATAAACGGATCTGCATTGGCGACTTTAAGAAATAATTATCTGAAAGCCAAACACGCTCTACGACGGATATCCACATCATTTATGCAACATGATTTCAATTCTTCTTTGAAATTAAAATTGTATTTTGACCTGACACATTCTCCGTACCACTCGTAAAATGGCTCCCGAGCCTCACGAGACATTGTATCAGGTGAAGAATATTTTTCATCTGGTATTTTTCCAATGTACTCTTGATTCTCATGAGTATTATATAAATGAGAAAATGTACCCTTTTTTGCCTCTTCCAAGCCAAAAGCTTTAGGTAATTGACTTAATGGCATGTGAAGGTAATTACAACTGTCAATAAGTCGGGTTTGATTTACCTTCATTAAAAGGATACTGGTCCCACTTAAAATAATTTCTGGTGGAGTTCTGAACTCTTTCCCTTTGATGAGATGACTCAAAATAAACTGAGCATCAAACACTTTCGAATTATGGGCAATACAGACTGTTTGAGTAAGATGATCCATTTTTCGCGTGGCAAATTTTGTGAATTCAGAAACCGGATCTTTATCGAAAATATATTGTCTAATACCACACCATTTACAGCGTACATTTGGATCAGGATCATCTATACAATTATCACATACCTGTCGTGCAACACACAAATTAGATACGTGAATTTTAGTTGATTCCTGACAAACGACAGATTCACTCTGCTAAGTTTCAAAGTCGTAAAAAATGTACGCCACTTTTTTATCATAACATGGATTCCCAATTGGTGTTATGTAGCAAAAATGATTGTATAGTCAAACTATTTTGCACGTCACACAATTTTGGAAATCCACATTTATGTTCTTTCACTGCTAAATAGTTCAATAATTTTGAGAAACCACGACAAATTTTAAATACGGAGCAAATACTACTTCCCTTGCTATATGAATCCGGGTTTAAGTGATTCCTTATACATGAGGTCCCGTAAAAAGACCTAAGACATAATACCCTTTCTGGCATCCCCAAATACATTCTGACTCTCCTGATTACAGGGTGGTGAAGTGTGACAGGCGTTGCATTTTTCAGAACACAGGTGACTAAAGACTATTAGGTGACTAAAGATTATTAAAGATAAAATTTGAGAATAATGACTTTGGGGGACACCCTCATATAACAAGTAAATATTTTGTTTGATTATTTCCCCTTTACTTAGAATTTCTGAACTGCCATCATAAAAAGCTTTCGCCTTTCCTAACCCAAAGCTATCATAATGATAGACAGTTATCGCTATCTGAGCTTTCGCTAAAAATTGTTGGTATCGAATTAGTTCTGGAATGCCAGATCCATTTTCTGGTATAATAACACCGGCGTCAGGCGTGAGCCTATTGGCAGAAGTGGGCTGATGCACACCACCTCTCTCGCGCTTGCGACGCTCGTAATTTTTGCTCTATATTATTCTTATCAGCCAACAATTTCCCTTCGGATATTGCAGCTACAATGGCCTGTGGTAGACAAGTATTTACTTTACTATCTATAGTTAACACTTAAAGTTTAAAAATGCCTGTTTGTAATATAACGCGACCTTTACCGGCGGGTACCTGAACACGTGTCATTTCAACATGGAAAGTACCATCGATTTCAAAACCTGTGGCACTTTGTACAGCTTTTGCTACAAGGTCCCACAGGTCTTCAAAAGACAAGTCTTTCAATGGAATGAAAGCGTTCCACGCTACCCCTTTTCCAAATCCGTCGGACGAAAACACTAGACCTACAACATCGGTTGGCTCGCACCAATCTGTTAAATACTCAAATAACTTGTGAAAAGTCGCTTCGAGCCATTCCACGGGGTTATTCTCGCCAGGCAGAGAAATTTTAAACCGTACAACCCGAATTTCTGAATATACTCTAAACTTTCACTAATTTGGTGTATAAGTGGTGAATCTTACACTCTCTCACTCCTACCTTGTGCATCGTCCAGGCTGTACGTTGCTGCTAGTTCTGGTGGTCTGGATGGTCCTGCAATTTGAGAAGTGCCAATGTTGACATTCCTCAATTTATTTTTCAAGGCCACAAAATAATTCTCCTTTTCCATTTTACTCTTGTAGTCCAGGATTTTTTTCGTCCTCTTCTCCTGGACTACCTGCCTCTGCTACACCGGGTTCCTCCTGACATCGCCTCATCAGCTTCCCGCTTTTCTATTTCTCTTAATTCAGCCTGTTTTTGTTGCTGTTGCTGCTGATGTTCTTCATTGTTTTCACTAGTGGGCTTGACGTCGTCACTTTCCAGATTCACCTCAAGAATTGGATGTTGATCATTTTTACTAGTTGAGGCCTTCGCTCTCTTTATCCGTGGGTCGCGTACCACCGAAACTGTGTCAACCTCATCATCATCATTAATGACGTATACCGCCTGGGTAAACATTTTCGGACGTTTTTTTTCTTCTACCTAATGAACTTTATTTTTCTTCGTATATTTGGCAGGGCATCTTCCTGTGGACTTTTTAGTGCTGGCTGCATTTTTATTTGAACACTTCCTCTTCCTCTCAATCCCGTGTAGGTTACGAGGATTCACGGAGTTTCATTCGTGATGCTTGATTCTGTGGAGAAAAATATCAATTTTATATTTTTAAATCATAGAAAATAATTAAATTTGTAATTTAAATAAAATATATTTTGATTTTTTTTTTAAATCGTGCAGCTATAAAAAGTATGAAAATAAATAAGATTTGATTTTTCACTTACCTACTGTTTCCTTTCCACTTTCGATTGCAATGTCTAATAAGTGACGCATTTTCATTGCTGCTGAAAGGCAGCGGACAAGTACCTCCTTGTTCTTGGCCTTCACTGCCTCATTTATTAGCTTTCTTAACCCAACAGCCGAAGTGCATTCACCTAAGTACGCCTACAAGCCAGCCATTGCAGCTAGATGCTTAATGATTTCATCAAGTGAAATCCTGGCGTTATTTAATCCTTCGTCACACATTTTTTAAATTTGGGTCAGGTTTGAATCACACGCACTTCACTCACTTTTTTATAAGGCACTTATTTTATAAGCTTACACTTCCATTTTTTTACAGATTTTTCTTAAAACTAACCCTCATAAACTAACATCCATCCATACCTTATCTCTAAGACCGCACGCTCTTATCGCCTTGCCTTCCTCACTTCGCCTCGCCTCGCTCGTATGTCCCTACTTTCTCGTATTGCCTCGCATTGCCAAACTCTGCTTCCGCGGCTAATACCTAATACTTATCTACTATTTACAATATTTACAGATTACTTATATCTACTTCCTATCCTATTTTCAACCTTTCCTTCTCCATCTAAGGCACTCTTAATTCACTTTTAAATTTGGGGCACTTCACTCACTTTTTTATCAAGTACACTGAATTCACTCTTGAATTTGGAAATTATCGAATCATTGTAATACTCGCGTGGTTATCTAGGGGCAGTTTTGCATAAGCAAAGGCAAGGTCTAGACATTTATTTAACCAAAACATTTATTTAACATCCATTGAAAATATTTCCATGGATATAATATTACAAAAATTTATTTATTTATTTATTAACCAACAGCCATACCACGCTGAAAAAACCAGTTCTCGTCAGATCACTGAAGTTAAGCAGCGTTGGGCGCGGTTCGCACTTGGACGGGTGACCATTCGAGAAAACTGAGTGCTGTTGGCACATCGTGGGTGTGGTGAGCCCACACTTGTAGTTATTTACTACAAGTTATCAACCTAGAAACACTACCCGAATCGGGTAGTGTCACGCCTACCCCGAAAGGGAAATGGCTTAATGGTATACCTATGAAATAATGATTACATTATTTAAATGTTTAAATAATTTCCTTCTTACCTTATATATCATAATTCTGAAGTAATGAAGTTGTTGATTAGTTGTTAGTTATCTTGTCTCAATTAGTAAAATTACTAACCGAATTACTTACTCGTCACTGATAATTAATAAGAAAAATACTATACTGAAGTGAATTGGTAAGCTTTTTTATTAATCCTTACTCAGAGTATATTCAAAAATATTATACATATATGAACTGTTTTGAAACTTGACTTAACTATTTTTGTTTCCTTCCCCCTCCCTCTAACTTTAAAATTGATCTTGCCTTAACTTTTGACAATTGTCCCCACACTTTATGAAGCATGTTCAGACACGTTTTCACCCCCCCCCCCCACCACCTTATGTCCGTTCCTTTTGATACATAAGTTGCGTCTGTGGCTGTCCGTTTATTAGTTCCTCTGCATCTCTAAACACAACCTGTCATGGCGATCGGATACGGACGTGTAAATTTGCAGCTCTTCAGTTTTTTGTGTTTATACAAGATTTTAAGTGTTTAATTACATAAAAATTTGTATTTCATGAAAGTGTCGGTGGGTTGTTCTATAAAACATTGTGACTTTGTTTCAACTCACTCAATTGTTTCTTGTTTTTGCACTTTTATTTATACGTAACTGTAACGGTTTTCTTTCCTGCAAAACTATGGGTGCGTGTTCGGAGTGTAAAATAGTTATATCTAGAGGGGGATCAGAAGTTCTCGCTTGTGTTAAGTGTGGCATTCTAGTGCATTTGGCCTGTGCTAATTTCGGAATCTCAAAAAAATCTTTTGAAAAACTTAAAAAGGGTCAAATGGACTATGTCTGCAAGTTATGTTCTCCATTGTCAACTAGTGCCACCTCTGCGGCAGTGTCTGGCAATTCAGGTGCGAATCCTGGGATCACTTCTCTGCAGGATGTTGATGGTGCATGTATTGTACCCCCCACTCCCTCTTCCGTTGCTGCCTCGGAAAATGCAGGTACTCCAACCTCTGGCCTCGCCGAACTCTTGCGCAAAGTGGTCTCTGATGGCCAAAGTGAAGCGCTTGCGCAGTCACGTGAGATTTTGGCAAAATTCAGCGAATTTGATACACGTCAACTAGAATTTAATGACCAACTTAATTCCACTCTTTCGGAAATTAAGAATGAACTTTTAAACAACTCTAGGCGTATCGACTTATTGGAATCCGGCTCCAAAGTGCAAAATGAGGAAATTGAACTTGTCAAGAAGGAAGCTAAAGATTTGAAAGCCAAAGTGGTGACTATTGAGCATGCGCTCAATGTCAATGAGCAAGCGGCTCTGAATACGACGCTGGAAATTCATGGTCTCCCCATGAAGCCTAATGAAGACCTCATGACCTCCATGGAATCTGTCGCCAGGGCTCTGGATGTAAATATTCGTAAGGATGACGTTGTCAAACTATATCGAAATATAAAAGCACCTTCATTGAGTA
>CAKNYM010050598.1:30455-42814 GCA_932195095.1 Andricus curvator | reverse complement strand
TCTCTCTCTCTCTCTCTCTCTCTCTCTCTCTCTCTCTCTCTCTCTCTGTTTTACAATCGTATTAGGTTATAATATATGATTGACTATGCACGTATTTCTTTGTATGTATGTATGTATGTATGTATGTGTGTATGCACGTGTGTGTGTGTGTGTGCACGTGCGTGTGTTTTGTGGAAGAAGGAGTTGGAAATTTCAAGTTGAAAATTATCGATATCACCGACTATGAAAAATGTAATGAGTTATAAAATAATCTTTAGTTTTTATGTATACATATTTAACTCTAAGATAGGTTTAGATTCTTGAAAAATATGAAACAGTTTTACTAGGCCTATTTCGATGTAAGGTTTTTTTTGAGAAAAATTGAATAAATCTATTTTCATAGGTTTAAACAAAAACTGTTACTCTTATTATTTATCCTTCTCCTATTTTTACATAATTATTTTTATAAAGTTATTTTTCATTAGTAATGAACATTAAATCCTTTTATTAAAAAATATGTAATTGAAAAACATTATTCATTCACTTAAAAATATTGAAAATCGTTTAAATATCTTCTTTTCTCTGGGGAAACCCCGAACAATATTACGTGACAGCGCTCTGAACTCACCAGGCGGGAATCTCCTATCTCCACTCTTCTCCCTTTTCCATTTTCACATTTGGAAACTCCCTGCGTGACGTCACAAGACCCAAAATCTGTTGATACTCAGTCTTATCTACTGCGACGCGGCGCCGACAGTCGCTGGGCGCGGGATAGAGAGGGGGATTAGGCCACGCCCATAACGGCGCCCCATAGTCATTCCTTACTACTAATGATGTATTAATGGCGATAAAAAAACTTCCAGCTAAACACACATCAGAATTAGACTCTGTTCCTTCTTCACTGATTAATAAATTGTTTAGTATTTTTGTCATGCCGCTTACAATAATCTTTAACTTTGCGCTAAAACCTGGAACTTTGCCAAGTATCTGGGAAGCTACAAACATATGTCCTATCCTGAAATGTGGAGTTGTTTCTAATGTAAAAAACTACAGACCTATATCAATTATCGATAACTTCTCTAAAATCTTCGAAATATGCATTTATAGACTAATCTTCAATGCGATACAAAGTAACTTGTCTAACTATCAACATGGATTTTTACGGCGCAGGTAAGCTGCTACCAATCTTTTGTTATTTACTCAGCTCGTACATGTTCTTCTCGATACTTATGATCAGGTAGATGTATTATATATATTGACTTAGAAAAAGAATTTGATAGAGTTAATCATAATATCTTAATTAGTAAAATTCATGACCTGGATTTGCTACTCTTTGTAAAAAGTTTATCAAGATTATATCTGTCTGATCGAGAAAATGAAGTTGTATATCATGGGCACTCTTCTCTCAAATTTCGGTCTACATCGGGAGTTCCTCAAGGTTCAAATCTTGGACCATTATTGTTCATTATATTTGTGAATGATATCTTCGTGAGCTTACTTTGTTACTATTTGATCTATGCTGATGATATTAAATTACATTATCCTGTATCTAGCGTCAATTTCTGTGAAATTCTACAGGATAACATGGACAAATTAAATAAATGGTGTAATGATCACTTGCTTCCTATTAATTCAGGAAAGTGTAGGGTGGTATCATTCACAAGAAAGAATGCTACATTGATTTACCAGTGCTCAATTGATGGAGTAAATATAGTAAGGGTTGATACGAATAATGACCGTGGGGTGCTCTTTGATAGTCGTTGAACATTCAGCTCACATATTGACAATATTGTTGCTGCTGCTAATAAAAGATTAGGTTTTTTTATGCGTATATGCCAACATTTTAAAACAACAGCGCCAGCAATGTTACTATTTCAACTGATTGTTAGAGCCAAACTTGAATTTGCGTCTGTCGTCTGGGTGCCTAGTACAGCAAAAATACTCAAAACTGATTGAAAGTTGTCAAAATCGTTTTTCAAATATCTAGCATAGGAGGACGATAAAGTATATTCATGCCGTGGTGCAGATTATGTATCTCTCCGAAATCGTTTTGAGGCATGGTCGTTGAAAGACATGCGAACATTCTCGGATATTTTATTTTTATTTAAAATTGCTCGAGGTCTATATGATTGTCGAATGTTGCTAGAAATGCTACCCTTCAATGTTCCGAACTATTCAACTCGATAAAGTGAGCCCTTATATATTAATAATAAAATGAGTCGTCGCTCTCCACTATTGAGAATGTATAATCTCATCAATGGAATGTTGAAATTAGATAAAAATCGAAACTTTGATATGTTCTTCACTTCTCTTTCCGAGTTTTGGAAATGCAATGCATGATTATATCTTGCTATATATATATGCTATATATATATATATATATATATGATATACTATATCTTGATTATATATTATTGACACAGAAAGATTGAAATAATTTGTACTTTTATAACGATAATCTCTGCCTCATGGGACGGGAGGTTTCGAGTATTGCTACAAAGAAATTGGCAAAACCCTACGTGAATGCTTATTAATTTTTTAAAAGATATTAAAAGAGCAATCAATTGTTTTATAGTTGTCAGGCGCCAGACACCCAGAAGGGGTGTCGTTCAAAGAACACTAAAGAAATTCATTATCCAAGGAAAAGAAATTTAACAAATTAACAATCAAAAAAAAGGAAACAAGAACTCTAAATTAATCCCCAAACTAGCTCCGAAGGAGAGGGATGTGGTGGGGGCGGAGAAACGAATCAGATCATTTTTTTTTTATAAATCAATCAAAGAACCGGCATTTAAAACAGTAAAATTAAAAAAAATAAATTTATTATAAAAAGGTGGAATGGTGGTGATGATTCATGGTTACAAGTTGAATGAAATAAATGGTGAGTGATTACATTGGAGGAAAATAAAAAAATTAGATATAAGGTAATTCCGCAATAATGGCGGTGTAACAGGTGTGTCGATACGGACACTCAAATCGCAATTTCTTAACAAAAGAAATAAGCCGCACAAACTATTCCGCGATTACGGTAGTCGAAATTTTACGTACTTGGCTTTAATCATATTACGATAATCTTCTGATACATTCGTGATTAGGTTAGAATAATCTCATTCGGTCATACCAAGGTCACGTCCGTACTCGGCAAGTTCACATAAAAAAAGAATGTAAAGAGAGAAAAAAAAGTTCGGCAGAAATCAAAAGCGAAAAGCAAAAAAAAAACTACAAATTTGTCACCTCTGGTATATCGCAGCAAATTCCGATACGGCACTCGTCGTTCAAGATTTTCACAGACATCTTTTCTCCCGATAAACGTGCATCTACGATCCGGAAAACGTCAAAAAAATCACGACCGAAAATCTTACATTATCATCACTACTAAAGTTCACATGAAAAATCGAAAAAGAGAAAGAAAGTCGAGTTTATCGCGAATTTGGAAAACACGTGGCGTTAATGTTAAGATGGCGCGTGGCCCGGACTTCCGCCGCGCGTCTCACTCCGAAAAAATCACACACATCGCAAAATTAAAAAAAAAAGTCAATTAGGACTTGAAGCACATGTTCAGGAATCTACAGCAAAGTGTACACACACAAAAAAAAGAAAAGAGATCTAAAGCGGATTGTCGCCGCCTACCTTGGTCCTCGAAGCTCGGATCCTCGTCCCTTCGCCATTTCCAAGTTTCAAAGTCTGTATCTAGCGGGTTGCAGTGCCTGCGTTGATGGCCAACAAAGAACTGCTCTCCTCGTCGCTCCACTCGCCTGCCGGCTTCCGTTTCCGCGCCACATGCCTGGTCCGTGAGGTGCTGCCCTCTGGACTCGTCGTTAGTGGTAACGTCGATAACTAGGAGCACCGACCCAAGTGTGTTTGCTTTTCCCACGGAGCAGGAAGATTCAGTGTTGCAGTTAAAATGGCCGCGACCATTGTTATTGTTCACTCGGAGCGCCGGCAAAACATCCTTCCTCCCAGTTGTAACTCTTTTTGGCGTGAGATAATAGCTGCCCTCCGTGACGTGAACCCAGTGCGTGAAATAAAGAAAAATATCGAACAATGTCGTGGCGCGGAAAATCAGTGCAGTGTAGTGTCGACTGATCGGTAGTGTTTCCTCCTTCTACAGGTCACCTGTCACTCTTCTCGATGGGATTTAAAACTTCGAAGACCAGGCAAGCCCACGACAAATCCGTTCACAATTTCTCGGCTCCCTAATTCCTATCCTTAAATAATCCTACCAAAAATATACAATCAAATATACAATATCAATACTATGTTTCTTAAATCGCTAGTTCTTTGCATTTTCTCTCTTCAACTCACACTCTCCTATTCCTAATTAACTTACGTTCATCGGTGAGTTCTCTGCTGGCCATCAGTTCTGCTTATTTTTATTTTAAATATTTATTTGTATAGCATTTTAGAAATCCCGGCAACCTCCCAAATCTGGGGAGAGGATCCCGAACGGGGTGGAACCCACCACGTTACACTTTATATTTTTTTAAATTTTAACACTCATTTATGAATATTTTATATATTAATAAGCTTTTTAAATAATTCCAGAAAAAAACCTGCCGCGCAGGAGGCAGGTATGCTGATCCATAGGAACTCTGCTCAAGCTCTTAAATCTGGTGAGCATGGAAATTCTTGGTTCAACTCAGAGTGCGCTAATCTTAAGAAGCTCGCCTGCAAGGCATATAAACAATATTCGCGCAGTCTCTCTGAAAATTCATTAAACTCTTATCTAAGAGCTCGCAATTCATATAGATTGAAAATTAAAGAAACGAAGGAAGAGAATTGCAGACAAAATCTTTTAAAACTATCAAATGTTAAAAACAACATGGAGTTTTGGCAAACAGCGAGAACTTTTGACATTGAACGGGAGTATATAAATATAATAAGTACTAGTGAGTGGTTTGATTTTTACCGACACCTCTTCCCACCCCGATTTGAATCAGACTGTAATTATATTTCAGTGCTCGATCCTGTGCTTGATACCGATTTTTCATTGACGGAATTGCAACTAGTACTGTCACATTGTAAACTGAACAAAGCTGCGGGTCCTGATGGTTTAAACAACGATTTTTTAAAAGGTTGACTCCGGAATGGGAGCATTATTTGCTTAACCTTTTCCATAAAGTTTTAAGAAATGAGAGGGTTCCTGTTCAATGGTCTGAGGTCGACATGTTTATGTTACATGAAGCGGGTGATAAGAGGGATCCCCTTAATTATAGAGGTATTGCTCTTATTAATTAAATAACAAAGTTATTTACAACGTTGCTGTCATCCAGATTGTCGGGGTGGGCTAACACATGTAACATACTCCCAGAGGAACAAGCCGGCTTTAGAGAAGGTAGGGGCTGTAGAGAGCACTTGTTTACTTTTTACTCGGTGCAGGGTATGCATTTTAGTTCTGGTAAAAAAGATCCCCTATTTGTTATTTTCGTGGATTTAAAACGAGCATTCGATTCCTAATGGCAACAATGGGAGAGGGGACAAGAACGGCTACCTGGGTCTTTTATATTGTTGGGAAAAGTGAGCAAAAAAAAATTTCGAAGGGTTCAACATAATAGACCGAGGTAGCCGTTCTCGCCCCGCTCCCATTGTTGCCATTAGGACTCATAATTACCGCTGCTGCCTACCTCATAGCTTCAATTTTGAAATTTACTCATTTAAAGTATTAAAAGAGGACTTAAATATTATTATTCTGACCTGAAAATTGGGATATATATTGTATGAATATGGAGGAACAATTGCAAGAAGTTTCATCTCAAAATCATTCCCTTAAACATGTCAAATTGGTTTTTTTTAAACAGGAAGATGCATTTGCTCCAGTGCAAATCGCCTGATCTATTTCCGAAGTTCTTTCCAAGATATTTTCAGTTTTACTGTATTTGTTCAGAAATCGCACAATTGTGCAGTTAATCCAATTTTATAGCGTAACCGTTGATAATACGTCTACAACTGTTACAACCTTTTCTGTGCACTATAAAATTGTGAACATTTTTTAACATGACCATTTTCGACCTAAAATCAACCGTTCTCGAGTTATTTAAATAAACATGTTATTGTTTAACACTTTCCATCATGGCGGCCGTTGCCGTACACATATGTTAGAGTAATTTTTACAGTATCTTTATAAAGTCATCCCCAACGTGTCTTAAAAAAAAAATGCTACTTTTCCGAATTCGTTTTTTAAATCCTTCATTGACTGGACTAAAATGGAATAATACCGACACGCTCGAATTCGTCGATGCCTATACTTATCTTGGGGTTCCCTTTTCGGCTTCTGGCAAATTTAAAAAAGCCAAGGACGACTTCGTTAAGAAAGGTTCTCTCGCTGCGTACAGAGTGTGCGCTATCCTAAATAAAAGTAAATGTTACTCATGGGATGCGATTAGTACTCTTTTAAGTGGAATTTTGGATGCTACTGCTCTGCACGGGGCAGAAATCTGGGGTCTGAGATACTTGGAGGATATCGACGTTGTTCAAGACAGATTTTTTAAACGCCTGTTTTATTGGCCTACAAACACTCCCAGTCACTTCATAAGGGTGGAAACAGGGATCGATCAAAGCAGCTTTAAAGCATTTACAAGGGCGTATAATTGGTGGATCTCCCTCGCTAGTATGGAAGAACACAGATAGCCAAAAATATGTTTTAGAAGGCTATGTGAGTTGGACCAGGAGTGTGATTCAGGTTTGGAGTTCAACTGGGCTTCTCAGTTGAGATCCTTGCTTGAATCAGTAGGCGAGAGAGATGCGTGGTCCAGACAGTGGGCCAGCCCAGGGGTGGTTTCTGAAAAAAAACTAACATTCTCAGTAAATGGTTAAATAATATTTTTTGCAAAGCTATAGATAGAGTAATTAACTCGAATTATAATAAGATGTTCAGAAAACTAAGCCACCTGGGTTCCACAGAAGCGTACCTTCAATTTAAAACTAGTTTAACCAAAGTACGAATTGTTGGTCAATTAAGAATCGCTCGTGAATCTGAAATTGGGATATATTTTAATGGTCTCTCATATATCATCGACGCTAACCAAATCTGCGGTCTGTGTAACAAAATGGAATATGAGGATTTAGCCCATATAATAACTAAATGTCAAATTTATAATGGCCTAAGAACTTTTTATCTTCAAAAATATTTGATTCTGTCGGAAAATACTCAAGAATCGTTAGAGTGTTTGGTAGATATTGGAAGCATTACTCATTTAAATGATCTATTTAAATACATTGCACAAGCGCTTAGAATAAGATCCTTTATCATCTTTGAATAGCTCGTAGTCCAGTGCCCGATTAAATAGTTAATTTTAAGGTAAATTTTTTCTTTTAGCTTTTATTTTTATACTCTAGCATCGAACTCCTTTGTGAAAAGCCATTGGCATATTACAAAGTTGTAATGTATTCTTTATAAAATTGTACGACAAAATTCCAAATGTTACATAATGTTTAACATTATTTTCATTGAAATATTCAAGTAATTTTCAATTTATATATTTTTTTTAAATTTAAAAATGCATTTCTGGAAATCTGAATTATTAATAACCTTTTGTACTAATTCCAAAAAAATTAAAACGTATGTACACATAACTTTGAAAATTTAATTCAGATACTCATTTCACAATCTCAAAAACATTTGAAAAATTATTTAACTGGAATAAGGCTATTATAAATATAAATAAACTTCTATTATACAAATTATAGCCAATATTCAATTACATAACTTGAAAATAAATAATCGATTTATGTCACTTAGCAGAGAAAAATTAAAATTCAATCTTTATGTAATTCAATATTGTGAACAAAATTAATCAGCTAATAATTAATTAATCAGTTTACAAAATAAGAAGCATTCAACTATAATTTTTATTATAACATTCAAATAATTTTTACTTTACCTAATTTTTTTTTAATTTGAACTTTCAGTTATGAAAATTCAATTTAATAATAACGTTCGAAACTAATTCCAGAAAATGTAAGTTATAATAGAAACAGTTGATAATCAATTAATCAGTTCACAACATAAAAAGCACTAAACAATTATTTTTATTGAAACATTCAAATAATTTTTACATTGTATATATTTTTTTTCGTTTGAAATTGCATTTCTATACATTTAATTTAATAATGACCTTCGATACTAATTCCAAAAAAATTAAAATATATGTACATATTAATTAATCATTTCGCAACATAAAAATCAATAAACAGTTATTTTCATTAAAACATTCGAATAATTTTTACTTTATATTTTTCTGAAAGTTTGAATTAATAATAATCTTGTAGACTAATTCCATAGCAAAGTAAAATATATGTACATATAATATGGAAAGCATAATTCAGGTACTCATTTCACAACATCAGAAAAATGTACAAAAATTATACTATTTGAATAGAGGTATTTTAAACATAAATAATCTTTTATTATAAAAATTATAGCCAATATTCAATTACATAGCCTTGAAGTCAATAATCAATTTATGTACCTAATTTAAACAAATCAAAATTTAATATTTATGTAATTTAATATTGTGAAGAAAATTAATCAGCTAATGATTAATTAATCTGTTCACAACATAAAAAGCATTAAACTATAATTTTCATTCTGGCATTCAAACAATTTTTACTTTACATTTCTTTTGAATTTTCACTTTCATTTCGGAAAATTTGATTTCTTAGTAACCTTTTCTAGTAATTTGAGAAAAAAGTAAAACATATTTACATGTATGTATATTTAATCTCTCCCTTTTACGGGTTTGAGGGCCTCCGCTCCCTGTACATATATTTACATTCCATCCTTAATCTAACTTAGCCGCTGCTTATATTCTAATGCTTCGCCTTACTTAAAATAACAATACTCTTACTACTAATAATTCTTAAACTTTAAAATGAGCGATATTCCAGGGCTTCCGTTTCCTCTTACCATAAAATACATTTTCAACGATTTCAAAGGTTTACTTTTTGCTATTTAATTTCCTTTAATAGGATTACCCGTTTGGCTCTGCCCTGTTCTCTTGCTTTCTCTTATTTCTTCCAATTCCTTCATCCACGTCACTCCCTGTCCATTACCATCCAAAATCCATCTCACACACTCATCCACACTCAACTGTCCATCTTCCTCTCCTGTACACCTCTCTAACACATGTGCCCATGACTCCATTTCGTATCCACATACTCTGCACAGATTGTCCTCTTCAGCCATCCAATATCTGCAAGCTCTCACTCCTTCTCCCATTCTAAACCGTACCACCCTATTCCATTTGTCTTCCTTTCTTATTTTTTGCAAATATTCTGGTTCCGTTAACCCTTTGACCATCATATACCATCTATTGTACCTCGAATCCATAATCTTTCTCCATCTATCTTCTCCTTGTCTTACTAATAACTCTAATTCTATGCTCTGCCAATCCTGAACCCCTTCTTGTATATCACAAACCCTCCTCATTTTTTTCCTTTCTTCCTCCCATTTCGAATTTCCCAAATTGCCTCTCGTCTCCTTGCTCCGAACTTCTTCCAAGCATACTTGTGCTATTCTGCTCCCCTCTCCCCTTTTCAACTTCTCTTCAAACCTCCAGGCTCTCTTAATTTGTCTAGTTACCATTTTTCCCTTCCTAATTCTTCCGTTAACATGTAACCTGGGCAACTCCAACTAACCCCCATTACCCATCTCAAAAATCTCTCATGCATGCTTTCCACTTTCCTACGTTCCTTCCATCCCCAGACCTCCACTCCATAACACAACACCGCCCAAACCAACGCATCAAACAACCAAACCCTCATTCTCCAATCGTCATTGAACCTCCTCTTTCCTATACCCCATACTCGGCCCATTACTTTACTCGCACACTCGATTCTTTTCCTCACCTGCACCTCGTTTCCCCCTCCTGCCTCAAACCAAAAACCTAAATAACAGAATTCCTCCACACTTTCCACTGTTTGTCCGTTCATCTTCCAAACGTAACCTATTTTGGTCTTTCTTCTATAACTTTTATAACGGCCTCCTCGCTTTTTGCCAACAACACTATGTCATCTGCATACGCTAGTGACCAAATTCTAAGCCCTCCTATTCTGACTCCTCCTACCACTCAGGCATAGTGATGAATGATAAGTGCCATACCTAAACAGCTGACAGATGACAAGGCGTACGACCAGATGACTACTGGTACTGAGAAACCAGTAAACCTCACTGATTAAACCAGTGCCTAAACTCCACTGAATGAACCAGTGAATTCTCACTGATTGTCAGTGACACACTTCTGGCTAATTGTAAAGAAGATTTTTTTTATTGGCATTAGGGTCGATAATGTTTTTTTTTTGTGTTCTACAATTAATTTTTAAAAAAATATCTATTTGCAAGTAAATTAAAGTTAGATTTTCTATGTTTCATCCCGGACTGACTCACTGGACTCATCAGTAAGGTTATGTGAGTCAGTCCTACCTTATACATTTTAATTGATCTAAATTAATTATAATGTATATTTTTCAAATAAAAATTTTAATTTTTTCGTTTATAAGTTTCTAAATTTGATAAATTGTTAAATTACATGTGATAACCTAGCGACGTCCAAACTAAACCTCAATTCGCGCAGTTGTGGGAAGAGTAATATATGGAAGAGAAGGAGAAGGAAGAAAATTACTGAGGATAAGTTTAAAAATTCGTTTTTTGGTTCACAAATCAACTCAATTAAAAAGTAATGATTTCTCTTCAACTTAGTAATTTATGATCTTTTAAGTTATATTCTGGCCTCTATCCGTGGCCCGAATAATATATAAAAAAATCCGCCCGCTTCGCGGGCACATTCTCATAGCGCGCTTCGCGCGCGGCTCGCTTCGCTCGCAAGTTTCAGCGCGCCTAGGGCGCGCACCTGTTGGATCTCGCGCTTCGCGCTCGATTGGGTATTCATCTCGCGCTTCGCGCTCGATTATATGTTTATCTCGCGCTTCGCGCTCGATAATGTATTCACCTCGCGCTGCGCGCTCGGACACATTTGTCGTCTAGGTTTTCACACTTCGTGTCCTCGCTAGTGCACGCTTCGCGGGCTAATACTCTGTTAAAGCTTCATCGTTATGACCTGCTTTTGGTTTAATTATGTCAGTTTTACATAAAAAGATGAACTAATTTACTTAAGGTTCTATCGACCTTAAGGAACACATTCTCATCACGACACTCGCGCTTCGCGCTCGATATTTCGTTTGATCATCATGTGAACCTCGCGCTTCACGCTCGTTTCTGTTCATCGTATAATAGAAACCCAAAAGTTCGCCACGACCATATGTTATGTTCAATCTTCTTCAGATAAAAATGACTAAAGTTGTATTTGATTTAAAATGAAGAAGGTAATTCCTTTACTTTAGCGTATATTTCCGTATCTTTATAATAAATCCTACAATCAGAAAGATTTTTTTTCAACTATCTGAAAAGGGGAGAAAAAAAGTATTTAAGTCGTTTTTGGAACATATATCTTGCTTTTTCATTCATAATCAAACCGACCCCTTGACTACCATGTGATTCCCTATCTACTCCTAACCATATTTCAAAACCGCTTTTCAACACCCCATTTTCTATGTTTCTACTTTCGCATCCCTTTTTCTTTGTCTCAGGTACACATAAAATATCTAGTTTCCTAGCATGCATAGTTTCTCGTAGTTCTCTTACTGTAAGATCATTCACTCCTCTAGCATTCCAAACACCCAGTCTCCATTCATCGCCTGAAACTCAAACTTTACGTTTACCGTGTGTATGCATTTAGTCAATCAAAGTTTCAGTCCAGTCCGAGGCTACTTTACTGTTTGTATTGTTCATGTTTAGGGGGGGATGACAAGGAATGGAAACCGAAAGAGTCGCAATTGGTTGATGTTTTATGCTGAGAAGGTCACCAGCCTTCAGCAGCGTTGTATCACATAGGAGTTCATATGTTTCCATCGTCTATTTGGAGCATAGTTCTTGAAATATAAATGTAATAGTCGAATTTTTTCAGAGCAATTATTTTAGTAAATAAAGATCAAGACGCATTCTGAAATAAAAGTCAGATTTTCAGTCAGAATAAATTGTTTAAATTATTATTATATTTTATTGTTTTAATCGTTAGAAATAGTATTGAGAACATAAAAACAATGAAATATTGTGAAAAAACACACCCGAGATGAAAAATAAAGTAAATAAGCAAAGTTTTGATGAGAATGTGCCCGCTTATCGGGCCGATTTTTTCACTGTTAATGTTATTTTTTACGAATAAAACAAAAACTACACATCCTATCAAAAAGTGACCCATGAGAAATTTGTAGATCTTTTTTGAATGCACAATTTTAGTCCAGCCATCATTTGTCGTATCTTGCATAGTTTGACCGTAGAATTGATTTTTTGGATTTTTCATTATTTCTTGTGCAATAAAAATGTG
>CAKNYM010050598.1:0-30445 GCA_932195095.1 Andricus curvator | reverse complement strand
CAAATTTTACACAAATCTAATACCTTCTCTAGATGAGAATGTAAAAAAATTGTTTTTTTTTTTTAAATTTTTTTTGTGTTTTTTGAAAAATCAATTTAAAATTTATATCGATTATATTAGTTTTCAACCCCTATCCGTGGTTGAAATGCACAATATTATTGATTGCAAAATTATCAAATTTAGAAACTTATAAACGAAAAAATTAAAATTTTTGTTTGAAAAATATACATTACAATTAATTTAGATCAATTAAAATGTATAAGGTAGGACGGACTCACATAACCTTACTGATGAGTCCAGTGAGTCAGTCCGGGACGAAACATAGAAAATCTAACTTTAATTTACTTGCAAATAGATATTTTTTTAAAAATTAATTGTAGAACACAAAACAAAACATTATCGACCCTAATGACAATAAAAAAATCTTTTTTACAATTATAATTGCTAATATATCTAATTGCTAATATAATTATATAATTATAAATGCCAACAGCCATACCACGCTGAAAAAACCAGTTCTCGTCAGATCACTGAAGTTAAGCAGCGTTGGGCGCGGTTAGTACTTGGATGGGTGACCATTCGAGAAAACCGAGTGCTGTTGGCACATCGCATCGTGGGTGTGGTGAGCCCACACTTGTAGTTATTTTACTTCAAGCTATCAACCAAGAAACACTACCCGAATCGGGAAGTGTCACGCCTACCCTGAAAGGGAAATGGCTTAATGGTATACATACATACATAATAATTGGGTCAATTAAAAACGACATCTTTCGAAAAAACAGCAAAGATGTCATCTAAATAACACTTCTGGCTGTTTGAACCAATGAAATTTCACTGGAAATCAGTGAGATTTCACTGATTCATTTTCAGAGATTATATAATTGAATATTGTATATAATTGGTATAATAAAAGTTTATTTATATTTAAAATATCCCTATTCGAGTGACATAAGTTTTAAAATGTTTCTGATGATGTGATATGATTATCGGAATTTAATTTTCAAAATTATATGGACACACGTTTTCATTTTTTCTGGAATTAGTTTAAAAGGTTATTGAGGACTGAAATGTTCAGAAAAACATAAAATCAACATTATTTGAATGTTTCGATGGAAAAAATGATTTGAAGCTTCTCATGTTCTGAACTCATTAATTATTTATTAGCTGATTAATTTTTTTCACAATATTAAATTACATAAAGATTGATTTTTAATTTTTACATTCTCATCATAATGAGAAGGTATTGATTTTATGTGAAAAATGACTTTCGTGGATTCCATGAAATGTCGACGTTTCGAGGCACCCTGAGTCAGAAAGTAGTACATTGTGCGCCAAGGAACTTAAGTCGGTCATTATACGCCGCGTGTAATGACCGACGTCGTTCCATGGTGCACATTATACTTTATACACCAAGGGCATGATTGTCATGTTTCGTGCCCCCGATTATCATGTATTACAGGGGAGGTCTGACATGGCGGGTCGAATAGATACAATTCACTTTTAGGGCCGGTTAACAAGATTTTTACTGAGCCGGTTGATATTTGCTCGTCTGAAAATTTTTTGAAAAATATGAAAATTTTTTAAAAATGTGAAGATTCTGAATATTTTTGAAAATTTGACAGTTTTTGGGGGATTTGAATAATTTTTGAAAATATCTATAATTTTCAAAAATTTCTTAAATTTCCAAAATTTTCAAAAATTGTAAAAAATTCTATAATTGTCAAAAATTTTCAAAATTTTCATAAATTCTCAAAATTTTTGAAATTTTTAAAAAATTTTAAACATTTTAAAAATTTCAAAAATTCTCCAATTTTAAAAAAATTTCAAATTTTTTTAAATTCACAAATTTTACCCCCCCCCCACCCCAACTCAACCCACCCCCGACCCCCCTCTGTACCTTTCCCTTTATCTGTAGGTTTATCATGTACGATAAGTATTGCTTCAATGCTCAAATGATACGTGGACAATGATGGATATTGGATAGTGGTGGGAGCAGTACAATAATAGACCCATTATTGTACAGTACAATAATGAGGCCATTATTGTACTGCTCCCACCACTGACCCATAAAGGGCTTCTTAAGTTCCTGAAAAGAGGCACGTTATACGCGCGAATCATGCCTGCGGTGTATAAAATAGTTTTTACGTCGGTGTCTGTCTGTCTGTCTGTCGTCGTCGTTGTCGTTGTCGTCGTCGTCTGTATATCGGATAACCTTTGAAAGACTAATCGGATTGGATTGTGCTTTGCCACACAGTTTCAGGGGCCAAAAAGAATGATCGAGTTCGTTAACCATGTGACGGTCTGAATAAAAAGTCACTTAATTGAATTAATCCTGACGCAGATTCGTAGATCTGTGCAGTCAGTTTATTAAAATGATACACTAGTTGACGCCGTAGCAGTCAGACAAGGAATTCTTGGGCCGAGGCTCTGCCGGGTCGGTCCCACAATACAAGAGTACCCTAGTAGCAACGTCTGCCTTGTATGACAGAGGCCAGAGTCTGGCTCAGCATCTGCTCCCTCTAGTTGGCCAGACTGGCGGGAGAAATGATCAGACCAGACGAAAAACAGAATCTGGTGAATAAAGGAAACAGATTCTGGTATTTAGTTTGAACACTAGTAATTAATGTAAAATATAAATAATGAAATTGAAAATCTAGCAATCGGAAATTGGAACGATTCACAAGTATGACCAAACATGCAAGCATGCAAGCTTATACGACAACAGGTTATGTTTTTAATATTTCAGTGTGTCTCCTGGAATGTTGTGACGTCTCCGCAGTATATTTTCCCAGAAAAGGCTGAAATATAGTGTAAAACTATTACAGAAACCTATTTTGTACCATTTTACGTTATTTTAATTTTGTCTGGTGTAGATCATGACCAGTCTGGGCCAGGATCTGCTATACCAGACTCTGGTGCCAGAACAGCACGCCAAAGCGGAACCAGCCGGGCGCCAGGCTGCAAACAGATTCTTCTTGTTCTGGCGCCCAGCTTGCGCCAGTCTGCAGTTATCTTGCTACTAGGGTACAGTCTGCTGCTCTTATCAGTTTAAAGGGAGGGAGTGATATCTATCTATTCTTAGCCTACGTCGCCTACGAAACTACTCTGTTTTAGAAGAGTGCGTTTATAAAGCTAGAATATTTTTACTTATTCTTTCTAGCTTTACACCTCCCCTGTTAGAGTGAATTTCTCCTGAAATTCTTTGTATTTGTATAGATTATTCCCTTCTAAACTTGCTAGCTTTATTATCTAACTTACTCTCTAAATCTATCGTAGGTTCGCTCTCTTGTACGTAGGTGACAGCTGGTAGTATTATTTCGTTTTTTTTTAATCTTATTGGTGGTACAACAAAATTTAAAGCAGAGGTTTGGAAGACACTTTTGAATTAATTCGCGAATATCGCATTTATAAAGTGCAAAGTCTTAAATAAAGATTAACGGAGTGCCTAAGTAAGATAGAATATCCGTTGCGTTTTTTTCACAAAGAATGAGTTCGTATAATAATCTGTATTTTATCACAAACAGTTTCTAAAATATAAAATAAACCGCTGAAGCTACTGGTAGTAGGGCTTTAACCTATTAGCATGTACAGTGTAATGCTGATTATTGTACAAAATTTCATAATCAGAAGAACGGACGCGTTTGCATATGGTGTAGGGTCCAAGCCATTCACTCTCTAATTTTGTTGCTTTGCTATCATTATGCAATAATACTAAATCTCCTGGTTCGAAAAGAGGATTACTATTGATCATTTTTGCATCCTGCTGCCTTTTTAATCGTTCCTGTGTTTTTCGAATAGCAGTTCTTCCTTTTTCCAAATATTCCTCATGTCTCTTTCGCCAAATGTCTAACAATTCTTGATGGGTTAACGACGTGGTTGTTGCTGAGGCTGAAGGTAAAGTGGCTTTTCTCCCAAATGTCATTTCAAACGGCGTTAAACCTGTACTCTCGTGGACTGCGGTATTAAATGCTAAGCATATTAGGTTCAAGTTTTGGTCCCATTCCGTCTCATTATCGGCCATGTATGTCTTTAGGAAATCTTTCATTGTTCCGTGAGTTCTCTCGAGGGCTCCATTGCTTCGTGGATGGAAAGCAGTTGTTTTTATGTGCTTGATTCTAAAAAGGTTTTCAAATTTTTGAACCAATTCCGATACAATGTTAGCGCCCTGGTCAGTTAAGATGTGCTTTGGAGAAGAAAATATGTAAATGTAATGATCAAGCAGGTTTGTTAGTATGCTTTCGCTCGTCGTTTCCCATAGTGCTATAAGAATTATATATTTCGTGAGCACATCTTGAATGGATAAAATATATTTGTTTCCACTCGTTGTTTCCGGTAATGGGCCAACTATGTCCATCGCGATCTTCTCATTCGGCTGCGTCGGCATTTCCGGAATGACTGCTTCAACCTTGGGACGAATTCGGGTCAGTTTTTCGCGTTGGCATGCTTGACATTTCTTAACGAAGTCGATTACATCTTTCTCCATATTTTCCCACGATGTTTGTCAGGTCGTTCACACAAGAAAAATGTGTGTTCTGTGAGTTTTGTCTGTAGTAGAAAATTCAACATATCTCCGATGCGTTTACGTTCCGTAATTTTGATTAAGGGATCTTCCATGTGAAATTTAAGTGTGTTCCCGGTTTTGTTTCTGGTGAAGTCTTTAATTTTGATGTAGAGGAGTTTGAACCATGTTTCTTCGTCATAGTCTGGTAACTGGATTCTTAGCAAAGAGAAAATATTCTGTTTGCTAATTTTAATCCAATGCTTTCCAGTGGCAACAGGTTTGATTTTTAATTTACTAGGCAGGCGGTTCCTTTTCCAGATTGCGTAATCGTTTTGAATTTCTTTTTCATCTGTCGGTTCATGATTTCGCAATCTTTCAGAAATTGGTTGGTTATCTTCGCCTGATGATGATGATGTATCAATCTCATCGAGTTCTTGGGAGTCATTTACTTGATTGATTTGTGCATTCTCTCCCAATTGTTCTGAAAGTTTTTGATCTTGAATAGGGTGTATTCTTGAAAGCGCGTCAGCTGCCGTGTTTTCCTTCCCTTTTTTATACACAATCTTGTATGTGTATGCTTGCATCTGAAATCTATACCTCATTAACCTGGAAGAAGGGTCTTTTACGTTAAAAAGCCACGTCAAAGCTTGATGGTCCGTTTGTATTATGAATTGACGTCCAAGAATATATTGTCGAAGACGCTTAACTGCCCATACGATTGCTAATGTTTTTTTTTTCGGTAGTGGTGAAGTTTAACTCGGGTTCGTTTAAAGTTCTTGAGATGTAGCAAACTGGGTGTCCCTGTTGAGATAAAATTGCCCCCAGTCCAACATTACTTCCATCGGTGGTCAGAGTAAAAGTGTCTTTGAAGTCAGGATATCTTAGTACCGGTGCAGAGCAAAGAGCATCTTTCAACATTTTAGAACTTGTTTCGCAAGATGGCGTCCAATTAAAGGATTGAATTTTCTTCGTCAGTGCTGTCAATGGTTTGGCTACCGTAGAGAAGTTTTTTATAAATTTTCGGTAATATCCAGCTAGTCCCAAGAAAGACATGACTCCTTTTTGTTTCTCGGGTCTCTTGAAATTTTGGACAGCAGATAATTTATATGGGTTTGGTTTCACTCCGTTTTGCGTGATCACGTGTCCCAGGTATTCTAGTTCCGGTAGAAGAAACTCACAGTTGTCTGGTTAAAGTTTAAGTCCAGTAGCCCGTAAACGTTCAAATAAGATAACGAGATTTTCGTTGTGTTCTTGGAGTGTGCTTCCAAAGACAACAATGTCGTCCAGATAAGCGATGCATATTTTTCCTACCAGTCCCCTAATGCTGTGTCCATCATTCTTTGAAATGTGGCTGGAGCGTTTTTGAGCCCGAACGGGATGCGGTTATAGTGAAAATGTCCTTCAGGTGTAGAAAATGCGGTGTATTTTTTTGAGTCCTCGTTCATGGGAATTTGTTGAAATCCTGAGCTTGAATCAAAGGCTGAAAAGAATTTTTCTTTTCCAAGGTGGTCCCAAATTTCGTCGATTACAAGAAAAGGGTAGGCATCTTGATCTGTTTTTTCGTTCAACTTCGTAAAATCAATTACAAGCCTCCATTTAGGTTTTGCTGACGCGTCGCGTTTTTTCGGGACTACCCAAAGTGGTGAATTGAATGGTGAGTCCGAGGCTTCTATTATTCTTTTTGTTAACATTTCATTTACTTGATGTGAAATTTCTTCTTTGTGGCATTCCGGATGTCGCGGTTGACGTATATTAATATTCGCTTCGTCTTTCACCATGATTTTATGTGACGGGAGACTCGTGCAGGGTAGTGGATCTCCTTGTAGTGAGAAAATGTCGTGATAAGAGATAGCTATTTTTTGAATCTGTGTTCTGTGGGCATCTTCGATGTATTCAAGCCTCAAATTTCCGTTCAATAATTTCAAACTAGCGTTTAATTCCTTCTGCGTAATGTAAGTTACACGCTCCTCTCGTTCTGGGACAACATTGATAAACTTGTAATTTATCTCTTCGTCACTCAATCTCAAGTCTGTTTCGGTTTCGTTACTAACGGGAATCATAACTTGTGAGTCAACAATACGGTAAATAGAATTTGGAATGTAGGGATTATCTTCTGTGAGAATGTTCCCCTGCTTTTTGTTTGTTTTCAGGGTTGTCATTTTTATGGTGTTTTTTGGGATAAGGATACCGTCGTACTCCAAGGGACCTTATCGTCGAGTTGCAGGGACCTGTTGGACAAGTTAAAATGATAAGAGTTTAGGAATGGTGTTCCGATGATGCCTTCCTCGGGTATAGGAAAATTTTCTAGTACAATTACAAAGAGATGTTCTTTCCCTTGAAACTTAAACTTTGTGACTTCGTTTGTCTGGTGCTTATCATTTCCCATTGAAAACTCTTTGTTCATGGAAATTCTCTGGTGGTATTTGTTAATGCAATTTTCTTTTATTAGATTTATCGATGCGCCACTATCAACTAATAATTTTACGGGCTTAATTGCTCCAAGTAACAGTCCTCTGATAGAATATAATCTTCCAGATATTTCTGATACTCTGTCTCCGACTCCGTTTCCCGGATATATTCTTGTTCCTCCATTTTTTCTTACAGATAAGTTATACGATCCGTAAGTCGACTTCACGAGGCTTTCATATGAAAATTTTTCTGTTTGGAGAAACACTGAAATAACTGGATTCTCTGCTGCAAAGGTATGCTGTGATTTAGAGGTTTGTTTAATGAAGGGTATTTTTGTTTACTGAGTTGGAAGTTTAAGGTTTGAAAAGGAGATTTATTGAGGGTTGTGCGAATAGGTAGTTGGGGTTTAATCGTGTTTTTGGATAAGCGAAGTTTACTTCTTTCAGCTAGCCAGACTTCTGATTGGATTGCCATTTGTTGTACTTCTCTAACATCGCTTGGATTTTTGCTTGAAACTCGGTCTGAAAATTCTTCTCTTAAATTCATGATGTATTTTTCGGGAACTGTTTACTCTTCATTTTTTTTGCAAATTTCTCGTTTGTGTGTTAGAGGATTTTTCGATTGTACAGCATACAAAAGTTCGTGCATTCTTTGGTTAAATCTTCCATTGAAATTCTGCGTACTTTCCCCAGCTTCTTGGATTACTTGTAATAGTTTGGTGCGATGAGTTTCTAGTAATCCAGTAGTTCCAAAGTTAGTTCTAATTGCTTTGAAAAGATCATCACAATCTTGAATTGATAAGAAACGAATAGATTTTTCCGCTTCTCCTTCGATTTTTTCTGCAATGATCCAGTCTAATAAAACTCCTGGATTTGAACACTGCGATTTAATTCTTTTCACAAGAGTGATGAAGGTTTCAACTCCCATATCGTCTTTTCCATTGAATTTTTTAATTAATTTCACCCCTTCTCTCGCAGGGATATGTTCGCTTGTGGTGGATATTCTTTCATCCGACCTTTGTGATAGCCTGTCTCTTATAAGGATGGCTTCATTTGGGGTTGTTACTCTTTCATTTGATAACCTTTGTAGAAGGCTAGGGTCAAATTGTTCTCTCTCTAACGACTGTGCTGAATCTACAAACAATGTGTCATTGTTACCTACTCTAGATTCTTCATCGTTTTCCCTTTCGCTTTCGTCCGAGGTCACCAAATCGAAATTTTTTGCTATAGAGCGAATTTCTTCTCTACGTGTATTTATTGCGATTTCCATGTTTGACATCCTATCTGATAATTTTTGTAGCATGCCAATTATATCAGCATTAGTAACTACAAGAGGGGTATCTTCCGTCTGTGAAGGTCCGTTTTTCTGAATTTCGTCTGCCATGGTTTTCTTCTTAATAGTGGGTATGTTTTTAATAGTGTACCTAATTCTTTGAGTTCCCTATTTATGTTAGCGGATGTCGGGTGGTGTGTCGCGTCGCGTTATCTAATCTCTATATCGTTCGGTACAATGAAATACTCGCGTACGCGTATAGTCCGTGGCGAAGTCAGCCCTCTAGCCAGTGACTATTTTATAATTTAAATTCACTATTTGAAACTAAAGTGCTACAACTTTGGCCAAATATTGTGAATGAATCGATGAACGTTTTTTAACGAACGGTCTATTCTCGCGTAGTCGACTAGCCTTACGAGGTTTTGGAGAGTCGTGACAGAACACTCCTTTTTATTTTGAAATTTTTCCTCTTCTTTTTACTCACTTGAGATTCCCAGTGAAGATAGTTCGTGGCTGCTTCAGTGGATTTACTCGTTCTGGTCAGCCGTGGGTTTCAGAATCCGTGAATTCTGCAATTCCAACGGTGCCAACTTGGTTGCGTGACGTCGCGCCTTTTAGTCTAATTTTTAAGTCAAGGAATCACTGTGAGCCAACTTAGTTCAGCCCAGTACATTTTTTCCTGATTTTAATTCCGTAGAAAGGTTCTTATTGATACTTTATGAGAATGACGTATCAATCAAAAGTATCCTGGCATGGATCGCCAATTTATGTGACTGTCTGAATAAAAAGTCACTTAATTAAAATAATCCTGACGCAGATTCGTAGATCTGGTCAGTCAGTTTATTAAAATGATACACTAGTTGACGCCGTAGCAGTCAGACAAGGAATGCTGCCTTTTGGGCCGAGGCTCTGCCGGGTCGGTCCCACAATACAAGAGTACAGTCTACTGCTCTTATCAGTTTAAAGGGAGCAAGTGATATCTATCTATTCTTAGCCTACGTCGCCTACGAAACTACTCTGTTTTAGAAGAGTGCGTTTATAAAGCTAGAATATTTTTACTCATTCTTTCTAGCTTTACAACCAGCTATTTTGGATGAAAATTCAAAAAGTTAGAGAATTTTCAAAATTTTTCAGACCATTTTTTTCAAAATTTAGAAATTCCATGGACGGCCATTAATAGTACTCAGAAATTCTAACAATTTATCCCTACAACTTTTTTTATAAAAAGAAAATTGTCAGAGTTAGAGCATTTTCAAAATCCCCCCCCCCCCCCAAAAAAAAAAAACGAAAATTAAAATTTTAAGCGAAACAAAGCAGAATATGAAAAAAAGTCAGAAGACAAAAAAACTTCTTGCATTTTCTGGAAAAAATCGAAAATTCAAATGTTGATCGGACAAAAAATAATGAATTATTACATTCTCATCATAACGAGAAGGTATTGATTTGATGTAAAAAATGACTTTCGTGGATTTCATGAAATGTCGACGTTTTGAGGCCCCCTGAGTCAGAAAAAATAGTTTTTACGTCGGTGTCCATTTAAACTGTGCAACAACAAAAATATGTAAAAAGGAAATCTCTTTATTTATCTAAAACAAATTTCTTTATATACACTCTGTACAATAGAGACAAAAAAATCTTGTGAAGTAAAGAACAAATAAATAAATACATTTGCTTTATTTTGTTCTGTCCAATTCAACAGTTGCGAACAGAGGCGCAATATTTACAAAAAATCACATTTTGTGAATATTTAAAAAAAAGGAAAATTACAGTTTTTAATTCGTAAGATTTGAAAAGATACGTGCGACAGTTCCTATCTTTGAAAGCAGCTATCTGTCAGTCACGCGTTACTTAGTAGTTCTAGGCTTGGGCTCGTAGATTCGAAAGGCTGAGTCAGCGTATGGGTTGGTTTTGCTTCCAATGAATTCGTGAATGGCTATTCGGTTCTACTCGAGGTTCTACTGAAGGCGATCTCATCGACGATGAGCGAAATGTGTTTATTTGTACTCGAGATGTTTGTTTTCATAAGAAGCTTAGGGGATTAACATTTTTTAACATTTTTTATATTTTATGCGTATTTTGAAAAATTCATTTTCGATTTAACGTTTTAGTCATAGTTCATTTACATTTCAAAATGTTTGAAAATTTCCAAATTTTGAGTACCGTTTATTTTTTAATTAAAGCTTTTGACATTTCGGAAAATTTGTGTGTTTTCATTTTTTATAATAAATTTTCTTAATTTTTTATTTAAAAACCAGCTTTACATTTTAGTTTAACTTTTCAGAAGTACCATTTTTTTTAATTTTCATTTTATTAAAAAAATTGTTTATTACGTTATAAACAGATTATTGAACAAAAGTTCTTTTCTGGGTTGGGAATGTTTAGCTCATTGAAATCCAGAGTTTTGGTATGGAATGCGCGAGAAATAAAAGTTTGATTACTGTTGCTTGAAAGAAGATGCTATTTGGTAATTCAAAAAAAAAAATCACAGTTTGGTTATTTATTAACGAACAGGCTTAATTTTTTTAACGGAAAGATTTATCAAAAAAGGTTGTATATCTGTGCTGAAAATATCTGTAAATAATTTCCAGTACGTAGTTAAGAATGATTAAAAAAATTGTTTATTACGTTATAAACAAATTATTGAACAAAAGTTCTTTTCTGGATTGGGAATGTTTAGCTCATTGAAATCCAGAGTTTTGGTATGGAATATGCGAGAAATAAAAGTTTTATTACTGTTACTTGAAAGAAGATGCTATTTGGCAATTTAAAAAAAAAATCACATTTTGGTTATTTATTAACGAGCAAGCTTAATAATTTATTTTTGATTTAAGGTTTTAGTCATAGTTCATTTATATTTCAAAATATTTGAAAATTTCTAAATTTTGAGTACCGTTTATTTTTTAATTAAAGCTTTTGACATTTCGGAAAATTTGTGTGTTTACATTTTTTATAATAAATTTTGTTCATTTTTTATTTAAAAACCAACTTTACATTTTTGTTTAACTTTTCAGATGTACCTACTATTTTTTTTAATTTTCAGATTTATCAAAAAAGGTTTTATATCTGTGCTGAAACTATCTTTAAATAATTTCCAGTATTTAAGAATGATTTGAAAAATTATTGATTACGTTATAAACAAATTATTGAACAAAAGTTCTTTTCTGGATTGGGAATGTAGCTCATTGAAATCCAGAGTTTTGGTATGGAATGTGCAAGAAATAAAAGTTTTATTACTGTTACTTGAAAGAAAATGCTATTTGGCAATTTAAAAAAAAATTCACATTTTGGTTATTTATGAACGAACAGGCTTCATTTTTTTTAACCTAATAAACTAAGAATGCTTTTCCGGTCACTGTTTGATATGAAACTTAGCAAATTTTGAAGCATTATTAATTATTTAAACCATTTTTATAAACAAATTCAGAGCTTTTCTATTTTTCAACGAATACGCTCAATTAAAAAAATAAACTAAGAATGCTCTTCCAGTGACTATTTGATATGATACTTTGCAAAATTACAAGAATTAATAATTATTTAAACAATTTTTATAAACAAATTCAAGGTTTCTCTATTTTTCAACAAATAGGCTCAATTAAGAAAAAATTAACTAAGTATATCTTTTCGATTACACTTTTTTATGGTATTTTGAAAATTCCCAAGAGTTATTATTTAAACAATTTTTTATAAGCAAATTCATAGTTTGTTCATTTTTCAACAAATAGGCTCATTTTGTTAAAAAAAATTAACTGAGAAATCTTTGCGATGACTCTTTTCTATGTTGATTTGCAAATTCCCAAGAATTATGATTTAAACAATTTTTGTAAGGAAATTCAGAGTTTACTATTTTTCAACGAATAGGCTTAATTTGTTCACGGAATAAACTAAGAATGTCTTTTGGTGAGTTTTTTTCATAATGTTTCGCACATTCCCAAGAATTATTATTTACTTAAAATTAAAATTTTTTTATAATGAATTTTGTTTTTCAATGAATAGGCTCAATTTTTTAGGTTACATTACAACATACATGCAGCTGTAACCTTCCTAATAATAAGCACAACTTTTCTATCTGAACTATAATATTAAAATCAAAACCATTTGAACATTTTAAACAAATTCATTTTTATAAGAAAATATATGAGTCTATGACTTTTCAAATTTAAACTATTTTGGAAATCTTATGCAATTCAAAATGATTTCATCCTGGGCTAATTATTTTTAAAGAAAAAATTACAATTTTAATTAATATTTTGGCTCATTTCTTAATATTTCTTTTTACAATTATACAGCCTTACTTTTTTTCGAAAAGAATTTTTTTTATTAGAATAATAAACAATACAAATTATGAACATTCAGAAATTATGATTATGAGCGTTTATAATTTTATTTTATTTAACTTTCAATTACATTTTCAATGAATATAACTTCCTTCTAATTGTAACTATTATTGCAATCTTAAACAATTGAAAATATGAATTCATCTGTGCTATTTTTATTAGAAAACATTAAAATTTGAATTATTTTTTGAATGTAAAGAAGTTTAGCAAATTTAAAAAATGTGTTTACACTTGGCTCATTTATCTTTAAAGAAAACGGAGTCAACTAAGAATATCTTTACGATGACTTTTTCTTGTATGATTCTTTGAAAATTTTCAAGAATTATTAATTTTTTAAATAGTTTTCCTTAACAAATTAAGACCTTGGCCTTTTTTCAACGAGTAGGATAAATTAGGTTAGGGTATCAAAAAAGAATGTATTTCCAATAACTCTTTTATACGATACTTTGCAAATATACAATAATTATTAAATATTTTAACAATTTTCATAAACATATTCAGAGTTTGGCTGTTTATCAATGAATAGGCTTAATTTGTTTACGAATTCAACTAAGAATATCTTTCCGATGACTGTTACCTATGTTGCTTTGTACATTTACAATAATTTTCAATTATTTAAACAATCTCACTTAAAAAACTGAGAGTTTGACTATTTTTTAACGAATAGGCTCCATTTTTTTATAGAATTAAGTAAGAATATCTTTCCAGTGACTTTTTGCTATAATGCTCTGCAAATTTCAAAGAATGCATAAGTATTTAAACAATTTTGATAAACAAATCAAGAGTTTGGCTAATTTTTTAAAGAATAGGCTCAATTTGTTTACGGAATCAATAAAGAATGTTTTTCAAATAACTCTTTCCTATGTATGTTACTTTGAAAATTTACAATAATTATTAATTATTTCAAAAATTTTCATAAACACATTCAGGACAATTTGTTGACGGAGTCAACTAAGATTGTTTTTCCGATGACTATTCACTATGTTTTGTAAATTTACAAGACTTATTAATTATTCAAACAATTTTGATTAAAAAATTTACAGTTTAGCTATTTTTCAAGGAATAGGCACAATTTATTTACGGAGTCAAAAAGTATGTCTTCCCGAAGACTCTTTTTCTATGTTTCTTTACAAATTCAGATTTTGGCTATTTTCAACGAATTTGGTATGTTCTGCATATTTACAAGATTTATTAATTATTTGAACAATTTTCATTAAAAAATTGATAGTTTGGCTATTTCTGAAAGAATAGGCCCAATTTGTTTTCAGAATCAACGAAGAATGTATTTCCAATTACTATTTTCTACGATACTTTGCACATTTATAATAATTATTAATTATTTTAACAGTTTTGATAAACATATACACAGTTTGGGTATTTTTCAAGGAATAGGCACAATTTGTTTACGGAGGCGCCTAAGAATATATTTCTGATTACTCTTTTGTATTTTGCTTGTAACAGAATTTTTACCATAATACGGGACTCGGCACGACCGGGGGCGAAAGGGTTGCCGGGCCGCGTACGAGACGGAACGGAATTCCCCGAGGGGGCCCGAAGTCTCCAGCAACAGCACAGCAGTTGCTAAGTCTCTGTTCGTTCGGCTCGTCGTCGACTAAAGTCGGCGTCAAAAGTACGCGACCTTCACTTTGATCACTTGCAGCTCGTTCAAAAAAAATCGCAGAAAATACTGACCAGGTACACGTGAAAGCTTAAGGTCTCCTGAATTGAACGATATGTATATTGTTGTTCTAAAAATTTTTTTGCGAGAGCGCTTTTGTCTAATTTCCTCCGAAAACCTTTCATCGATATAGGCGTTTATGAAATCTTCGAAAAAATCGGGCAATGTTCTCCAAGAAATGCGCAGGACTATCGTCTTTATTATTCCGAAATTTAATTGGCCAATTGCTCATAATTTGAAAAGGCGTTTGTATCATGCCGGAAGGAAAATACGTAGCTGGAATCGTTTCATTATTTATGTGATTATGAAATTCGTAATCTGAGTCTGAGTTATTAGTATGTATTCGTGAACGTCTGTTTGATCTGTCATTTATTGTTGAGAGTCTACGTGTTCTGTTTTGATTTGATATGTATCTGTCCTCTAAAGGTTCGCTGTCATCGGAGTTTTGTAATTTTAAATTATTGATTCTTGTTCTACTACGGTTTTCGATATTGTTTTGGGAAAGTTGACGGGGTTCTTGTAAATTATGTTTCAAATTGAATTGTACCGACTGTCTATTAAGAGATGCGCTTTTATTTTTCCTGTAACTAGGTTCTATATTTTCTCTTTCGTTTTCAAAAGGACTATGAGCTGACGGATTTAATCTAAGTTTTAAATTATTTGCCCTTTCTTCCATTTCTCTAAAAAATCTCTCCCTTTGTTGGTACATAAATTCATTGAACTCTACGCTTTCTAAAAGTTCATCTGTTTCTAAAATGAACTGTGTATTGTTTTCCAAGAAGGAATCGCAATCAAAAGTTTTGTTGTTGGTTTTTCTGGGATTGTTTATTGAGCCTGACGAGCCTATTTCAAGTAACTTTTCCTTATCCCAATAGAACGTATTGGTTTCTTGATTGAAAGTTTTGTTAGGGTTTTGAGTAAGGTCATGGAGTGATTTCTGATCTATTTTTATTCATTGGGGTTTCCATGTTTTTTCTCGCGAAACCCCTACCGCGACCTATCGATCTATTCATTGTTTTGGGAATAGCGCCCATGTTTTTGGATGGAGTTGGGACCATACTTCGATTATTGGTCTCGTTGTGACCTTATCCGAATTAATATTTTGGATTTGAAGTGCAGCGGCAACTTTAAAATCTAGGTTATCATGATCGTTTTCTATAACTGTAGGTTTCGGAATTGTGATTTTAATTTTCCCTGATCTCAATTTCATTTATTTTAAAATTGAGTTTGTATTTGTACGGAAAGGACACCCTATACTAAATTCCTATAATGGGTTTCTACATTTTATTTCAATTTCAAACAGGATATTTAGATTTATTTCGGAATATTCCAATCAAGATTTTAATTAGATACTAAATTGTCGCAGAGTTCGAAAATATGCTTATTTTCTTCGTAAGACCTTTTGTTTGGGAGATACGTCACGTGACCTTGGCGCGGTATTCGTAAGGATGCTCGGTGCACGTGCGAGCTTGTTTGCGCGCACGAAAAATTTGTTTGGTCTGGCCGTTTGAAATATTTAATCTAAAGCCAAATGAACTATATTTTCCATTTTAGGTTTCCTTCTTCATTATATTTGAACCAATATGATCACAATTTCTGGAAGATAGTTCTAACTTTCCAAAAATATATTATTTTTCCGAATCATCCGTTTTCGGTTTCAATATTTGAACATGCCGAAACACAAAATTTTAAGTTTAGAAAACTTTTATCAAATTTTCCGAATTTTCTAATTCGGAACGAATCCCTGATACTAGTTTTCTTCCCTAAAAACTTTGACCGATTTCGCGAATTTTCTGACTGGAGCTTTTCTAGTTCGTTTCCGAATTTTGGTTCAATTTTTCACTTCCCCACATAACAATTAATTTCATAAATATCAGATAAATTACATATGAATCAAATACATTGTACATATCAGAAAATAAATTACATGGCATGGCAAACAAATAAAATCAACAATATGAAATCATCAATATAAAATCATCTATACAAAATCATCAGTATAAAATGGAGATGCTATCAAAATAATCAAGGCAGATGGATCAGTAGCAAGTTGGAGTGCGAATAAGAAATGTTGTGTAATTGTTAACTTTGTATGTGTATCCTAATTTCTCAGCAGGTTTTTGATTTTAAGGATAAAAGGTGGGTTTTTTTATGGGCGCCAGGTATGGCGGGAGTGCCAATTAAGGAGGGAAAGTGGGATCAGGACCCCGAGAAAAAGGGTTAACACATTAAAGAAAGTCGGCATTTAAATAACGAACATTTATTGCCACTTACACTTTGGAGAACGCCAGTCCGTGACGGAGAGCTGGCAATCGCAAATGTGATTGCGTGGACGGCAGGATGGTCATGAAAAGGGCCGTCGAAAGAGTGGTGGAGATTCCTTCTCCGGACACTGGTTACGCGCGATGCTGAACAGATCGACGACGGATCGAGAGCGATGGTGAACAGTGCTAGTGCTTCACACGCGGGGGAAATGACATGGTAGCCGTGAGGCAAACTAAAGTCGGCGTCAAAAGTACGCGACCCTCACTTTGATCGCTTGCAAAAAACAGGGTTTTTGAAGCACTTTTTTTAAGCCTCGACTTTCGAGGCTTCCCAAAACGAGCTGGAAGTCTTGAAAAATCTGAAAAAATTCACAGACACTCCTGAAGATGTCTAGAATGCAACGCAGTTTTACAAATTTGGAAATATGAATTTGTTTACTAATTACAGACCATTTTCCACAAACAAATCATCTTGGAAGGAAATAATGATATGAAGATGTTTTATGGCTTAAAATGTGCACTTTTGTAACATGATTCAAGCACACTTTGAAAAAATTAAATTAGATCAATATTTCGCGAGAAAATGCTTCAGGAATATTTCAGGATTTAAGGAGAGTAGCCACCCTATAAAAAGTGTTAGAAAAAAAGTATCCATTTCACTACAATAGGGACCTCATAAGCAGGGGGAGACGGGGCCCTGGCATTTTTTTAAATACGACTTTTGCCATTGATAAACAAATAATTGTTTATAACAAAATCTTGATGCTGCCACTTTTGATTAATTTTTGGCGATTTTTTAGTACTTCCATGGCATAGACGTGATTGTAATTGATATAAATATGTGTAATATATTTTTGATCAATAAACAATTAGTTGTGTAAGAATTGTTTATAACAAAATCTTGCTGTTGCCACTTTTGATTAATTTTTGGCGATTTTTAAGTATTTTAATGGCATAGACGTGATTTTCATTGATATCAGTATATGTGATATATTTTTGATCAATAAACAAATATTTTTTAATAATTTTTTTTTAACAAAAAATTTGCATTACAGCTTTTAAGTACTTTTTGAGTATTTTTCTGACAGAAAAAGATATTTTAATGCAATAAAAGTGTGTATTATGTCTTTTTTACTGATAAACAAATAGTTTTTCAACAATTGTTTATAACAATATCATGCTGTTACCACTTTTGATTAATTTTTGGCGATTTTATAGTACTTTCATGGCATAGAAGTTACTAATTAATCAAAAGTGGCAACAGCAAGATTTTGTTATGAACAATTATTTGTTTATCAATGGAAAAAGGCGTATTAAAAAAAATTCCAGGGCCCCGTACTATTAGAACTTTAAGATATTGTGACGTCCCTGCCCTTTTCCCTCCCAGCAGGTATGCCCTATTGTAGTGAAATGGATACTTTTTTTCTAACACTTTTTATAGGGTGGCTACTCTCCTTAAATCCTGAAATATTCCTGAAGCATTTTCTCGCGAAATATTGATCTAATTTAATTTTTTCAAAGTGTGCTTGAATCATGTTACAAAAGTGCACATTTTAAGCCATAAAACATCTTCATATCATTATTTCCTTCCAAGATGATTTGTTTGTGGAAAATGGTCTGTAATTAGTAAACAAATTCATATTTCCAAATTTGTAAAACTGCGTTGCATTCTAGACATCTTCAGGAGTGTCTGTGAATTTTTTCAGATTTTTCAAGACTTCCAGCTCGTTTTGGGAAGCCTCGAAAGTCGAGGCTTAAAAAAAGTGCTTCAAAAACCCTGTTTTTTGCAAGCGATCAAAGTGAGGGTCGCGTACTTTTGACGCCGACTTTAGTTTGCCTCACGGCTACCATGTCATTTCCCCCGCGTGTGAAGCACTAGCACTGTTCACCATCGCTCTCGATCCGTCGTCGATCTGTTCAGCATCGCGCGTAACCAGTGTCCGGAGAAGGAATCTCCACCACTCTTTCGACGGCCCTTTTCATGACCATCCTGCCGTCCACGCAATCACATTTGCGATTGCCAGCTCTCCGTCACGGACTGGCGTTCTCCAAAGTGTAAGTGGCAATAAATGTTCGTTATTTAAATGCCGACTTTCTTTAATGTGTTAACCCTTTTTCTCGGGGTCCTGATCCCACTTTCCCTCCTTAATTGGCACTCCCGCCATACCTGGCGCCCATAAAAAAACCCACCTTTTATCCTTAAAATCAAAAACCTGCTGAGAAATTAGGATACACATACAAAGTTAACAATTACACAACATTTCTTATTCGCACTCCAACTTGCTACTGATCCATCTGCCTTGATTATTTTGATAGCATCTCCATTTTATACTGATGATTTTGTATAGATGATTTTATATTGATGATTTCATATTGTTGATTTTATTTGTTTGCCATGCCATGTAATTTATTTTCTGATATGTACAATGTATTTGATTCATATGTAATTTATCTGATATTTATGAAATTAATTGTTATGTGGGGAAGTGAAAAATTGAACCAAAATTCGGAAACGAACTAGAAAAGCTCCAGTCAGAAAATTCGCGAAATCGGTCAAAGTTTTTAGGGAAGAAAACTAGTATCAGGGATTCGTTCCGAATTAGAAAATTCGGAAAATTTGATAAAAGTTTTCTAAACTTAAAATTTTGTGTTTCGGCATGTTCAAATATTGAAACCGAAAACGGATGATTCGGAAAAATAATATATTTTTGGAAAGTTAGAACTATCTTCCAGAAATTGTGATCATATTGGTTCAAATATAATGAAGAAGGAAACCTAAAATGGAAAATATAGTTCATTTGGCTTTAGATTAAATATTTCAAACGGCCAGACCAAACAAATTTTTCGTGCGCGCAAACAAGCTCGCACGTGCACCGAGCATCCTTACGAATACCGCGCCAAGGTCACGTGACGTATCTCCCAAACAAAAGGTCTTACGAAGAAAATAAGCATATTTTCGAACTCTGCGACAATTTAGTATCTAATTAAAATCTTGATTGGAATATTCCGAAATAAATCTAAATATCCTGTTTGAAATTGAAATAAAATGTAGAAACCCATTATAGGAATTTAGTATAGGGTGTCCTTTCCGTACAAATACAAACTCAATTTTAAAATAAATGAAATTGAGATCAGGGAAAATTAAAATCACAATTCCGAAACCTACAGTTATAGAAAACGATCATGATAACCTAGATTTTAAAGTTGCCGCTGCACTTCAAATCCAAAATATTAATTCGGATAAGGTCACAACGAGACCAATAATCGAAGTATGGTCCCAACTCCATCCAAAAACATGGGCGCTATTCCCAAAACAATGAATAGATCGATAGGTCGCGGTAGGGGTTTCGCGAGAAAAAACATGGAAACCCCAATGAATAAAAATAGATCAGAAATCACTTGAAATAGGCTCGTCAGGCTCAATAAACAATCCCAGAAAAACCAACAACAAAACTTTTGATTGCGATTCCTTCTTGGAAAACAATACACAGTTCATTTTAGAAACAGATGAACTTTTAGAAAGCGTAGAGTTCAATGAATTTATGTACCAACAAAGGGAGAGATTTTTTAGAGAAATGGAAGAAAGGGCAAATAATTTAAAACTTAGATTAAATCCGTCAGCTCATAGTCCTTTTGAAAACGAAAGAGAAAATATAGAACCTAGTTACAGGAAAAATAAAAGCGCATCTCTTAATAGACAGTCGGTACAATTCAATTTGAAACATAATTTACAAGAACCCCGTCAACTTTCCCAAAACAATATCGAAAACCGTAGTAGAACAAGAATCAATAATTTAAAATTACAAAACTCCGATGACAGCGAACCTTTAGAGGACAGATACATATCAAATCAAAACAGAACACGTAGACTCTCAACAATAAATGACAGATCAAACAGACGTTCACGAATACATACTAATAACTCAGACTCAGATTACGAATTTCATAATCACATAAATAATGAAACGATTCCAGCTACGTATTTTCCTTCCGGCATGATACAAACGCCTTTTCAAATTATGAGCAATTGGCCAATTAAATTTCGGAATAATAAAGACGATAGTCCTGCGCATTTCTTGGAGAACATTGCCCGATTTTTTCGAAGATTTCATAAACGCCTATATCGATGAAAGGTTTTCGGAGGAAATTAGACAAAAAATTAAATTCTGCAATCAAAAACGGACACAAGACATACACTATTATCTAACTGAAATTAGGAAATTATTCACAAAATTGTACCCTAAAAAAAGCCGCGAATGGGAATTGCGTAGAGCTTACGAGAACCTTAGAATAGAATATAAAATGTATATAAAAAGAAACGATTTCTAAAATTTTGAAGACTTAGACGACTTAGGTAAGGAATGGGAAACTGAGCTAGCCAAATCCAAAATTCGAGGGCAAGTTTTACAGATTACAGAACCTAAAATTGATGATAAAAACGAACAAAAGCGTAATAATGGTAACGGGGATAAAAATAATTCGGAGAATAATAAAGATTTAAGGGAAAATAAGAACAACCAAAAGGATAACCAAAACGGAAACCAAAGTCAAAATAACCAGGGTAAAAACCATACAAAAATCGATTCCCATTTTCACCATTTCGATTTCCATGCCTACCTTTTCCAAATCAATACCAACAAAATTTCAGACCCAGATTCCTATCTGGTTTCCAATCAAATTATCAACCTAGATTCCAGAACAATAGACAAAGATATCCATCCTACCCCTATAATCAAATGACGTTAGATTCAAATCAAGGTCAAAGTAACCCAATCATCGAATTCCCAACAGAAAAAGCGGAAAATGGTTCAGGAAGTAATAACAAAGATAATAAACAAAATTCCCAGAAACCAAATTACGGAAACAGAACCCAAAAACGTGATGATAATAGTTCTAATAAAGATTCCCAAGATAAAATAAATTCCGATCAAAACAAAAATCAAAATTTCAATCCGCGCACAAACATTACAACAAACAATAGTAATTGTTATCACTGCGGTTTAACAGGTCATTTTAAAAGAGAATGCCCATATTACACATACAACCAGGGAAACTGGAGGGACGGGTATTAGAATCAAAATTATTACAAAATAATACCGAAACGCCAGAAGAGAATGTCAATTATAATTATAATTTTCATAAAAATATAAAGTAAAATTTATTTGGATGTTTCAATGAAAATATTTGTTCATTAATTTTTACGTTCTAAACTGATTAATTTGATCACAATATTGAACCACATACTTATTGAATTTTAATTTTTATTTTTTTTGGTAACATGAATTGATTACTGACATTAATATTATTTCATTTAATATTGGCTATGATCTGTACAATCAAAGTTTATTTATATTTCATAACTCTATTACAATTGAGTATTCTAGCATTACGTCATGTTTATGATAGCATAGGTGGAAATGTCAGGAAGGTTAGCATAGTTGGTACATATTTACAATAAAATAAGATATACCAAAATTCAGGTAGGAGTATCGGATCGATTTGATCAGAACCGGGCACTATAACTTAAAATGTTGGATAGTTGATTTTATTTCGTGAAAATGAAAGGTCTTCAAACGATAAAAGGATAAAACATAATTGCGCGAATGCATTCTACACTTGAGAAATATCAATATTGATACATTTATAACTTACTTTTACGTTCAGAAATTTTTTTACAAAAAGTTGTATGCATTCCCATGCGTAAGGATGTACTAACTATGCTAACCTTCATGACATTTGCACATATTCTATTATGATTGTGACGTCTAGTTCAAATACTCAATCACATAATTATTTTAAATATTTGTGACCAATTCTCGATTATCAAATTCCACTTTTTGCACGCTTCAGAGAATTAAATGGAAAAATGAAAGGTTGTCGGAATTAAAGTTGGAAATATCATCTTTAAAATGAGATTAGGGACATGATAAAATATCTACTGGTTCTCGAATTGTCATGGAAAATGTGGAAGCATAACCAAGACGAAAATCGGACGGTCCATTGGTGACTACATTCTTTGGAGTGTGTTGTTTTTCGCACGTTAACAAAAGATTTAAATTCGACTGCCGCTCGACGAACTGATTTTAGTCTTGGACATGCTTCCACATTTTTTATTATAATTCGAGAACAAGTGAACATTTCATTAGGTACTTGGTCTCATTTTGATGAGGAGATTCCAAGCTTCAATTGATCGAAGTTTGAATTTTTTCAATTTACATCCCTGAGGCATGGAGGAGTGGGACTCAATATATCGCTAGGATAACCACGAAAAAAGAGAGGCATGTATCATAATTTACTTTTTAAAATTATATGCGGATATATTTTAATTATTCAGCGATGTTTTGTCGCACGCTGTTGTTTTTCTGAATTATTCAAACGTTCTAATATGATAATGTTTTAATGATTTAGCGATGTTTCTTGATTCACAGATTTACAAAAATGGCCGTGAAATGAGTATTTGAATTCAATTTTTCAAAATGATATGTATATATGTTTTAATTATTTCGCAATGTATTTTGACACGCTCTTCTTTTTCTATTGTAGTAAATGTTCAGGATGTCTTCTTTAATCAATAAAATAAAACGATTCAATGATATTTAAAAGTAGTTTATTCGTTTAATTTTAATCTCAAATATAATTCTAGATCTCTCGAACTGACGAGATCTGTTACACGCGAAAGACAGGCCTCTTCTGCCAACCCCGACAACCCTGTTGTACCCCCCGAACCCTGGTCGCGATTTTAGCTTACTCTAGGAGCACGTACTTCGCTCTGTCTTTTCATAACATTTGCGTTACGTGAGATTAGTATCGCTAATCATTTTACAAACGCCCACAAATCGGCTGTCCTGCATTTTTGACGCCCTCGTCAACCTGTCTCAAATTACAATACAAAATTTATCCTTAAGGCTTAGCTTACATTTACCACTTTATAAATTGTGCTTTTATATTTCTTCGACCCACAACACAGCACTGATTCATTACAATTCTAAAAATGACACTGACTACCCTACAACAATGATTTTTGATTACAGACTTTGAACAATATTCTCATGCCACATACTTATACATTCCTTAAATCTAAGACGATTGCTTCGGAATTTCAACCAGGCGATCCACAGCAACAATGCCTTTATATGGCCTTTGACTTTGTTGTTTGCCTTCGATATCCTCCACAACGTAACGATAATTCCCTACAACCTTAGTTATTTGATATGGCCCTCGAGCCTTCTTATCTAACTTTCTACTATCTCCAGTCGCTGGTTGTTTCTGGTTTACCAAAACTAAATCACCCTCTTTATACAAGTGAGGTTCCTTTCTTTTTTTATCAAATTGCTCTTTTAGAGACGCTCTATTCTGTTTCAACAATTCGTCAACAGATTATTTTTCTTCTTCCGTACCGAGTTCCGCATTTAATTTCTGAATTTCTCTCGTTAACGGGTTATCGAATTTACCGATCATTTTATTGTTAAATACAATTTCGTACGGAGTTCGCTTGGTTACTCGATGCACACTGTTATTGACGGCCCATTGCACGTCCAAAAGCCTTTCATCCCAATCTCTATTTTCTTCATCCTCGGTAATAGTAGCTAAACAAGGAATAAGAACTCGATTTTGTCGCTCTACTTGACCGTTGCGCAAAATTTCTCAAACTCGCCCGCAGTATTTCTCAACTTTTCCATCATTCTCACCGCTTCAATTGACGTCTCATCTTTCACCGCCTTTAAAACAGGGTATTTGCTATATCCGCAAATAATCGCACCCACGTATTTGTTTTCATTCTCAGTTTTCACAAAAGGCCCTAAATGATCGATGTGCACGCACTAAAAAGGCGCGCTACCCTTTTCCAGTGGATGCAAAAATCCTTGTTTTTTCGCACTTGCGGTTTCATAATATAAACAGTTGATGCGGAAATCGATTCCGATTCCGGAATCGATGCTCGGAAAAGAAATACGCTACGCTATTTTACCTGGCAGATTTTAATTCAGCATTGAAAAATCTATAAAATATTATATCTTTCACTAAACAAAACTTGTTTCTTTGTAATTCTAGTACAATTTTGTAATTTTTGTTAAAAAATGACGGTCTTTTCCCGCATAGTAAGTCTCTTTAACCTATTATATCGAAGGTCTGGCGGTACATACAGTAAATATTTACCCTTGCGCTTCCGATACACTCTCGCGTTACACATCGTAAACTTTTCGTGAATTACTTGATCACCTTCTTCTAGCTTGTCTCTAATTTCCATAATTTCAGGACTTGCTCTTTGGCTTGTCTCTAATTTCCATAATCTCAGGACTTGCTCTTTGCAACGCGGCTACCCAGTCAGTTGTGACTTTAATTCCTAATACAGTTTTTACAGGTAAACCAACAAGTTCGGTTTCCTCACTCGATTCTACGGGATTTCGACTCAAGGCATCGGCCACGCCGCACAGTGGGCTTTTTTGCAAAATTTACTTTCAAAACCTAATATCTCTCGAACGAATGGACCTAAATGGATGTTCTTTGAACGAGATTAAAGCTTAATAAATGCACAATAGGGGAAAATTATAGAGAACAGTTTTCCCGAATTTCCCAACCTGGAAAATGCGGGAAAAGGCCGTCATTTTTTAACAAAAATTACAAAATTGTACTAGAATTACAAACAAAAAAGTTTTGTTTAGTGCAAAACATCATATTTCATAGATTTTTTAATGCTGAATCTAAATCTGCCAGGAAAAATAGCGTAGCGTTTTTCCTTTCCGAGAAAAATGCGGTTAAATATGAAAAATCCAATATGCAGAGACACAACTTGGAAACATGATGGTTACTTAACGAAGTTTATTATCTTTAGGATTTTAGGGTCGCTGAATTCAAATCTGACGTCAGAATTACAAAATAAAGAATGGCGGATGCAATATGGCGGAACAAAAGTTTTGAAAAATTTAAGAAAATTGACAAAATTGTCCATATTTACGTTTTCGAGGGCTCTCAATCCAAATCTGACATCAGAATTTCAAAATAAAAATTGTCTGATCCAATATGGAGGAACAAAAGTTGGAAAAATGTAGGCAACTTTACAAAATTGTCCATATTTACGTTTTGGAGTTCGCTGAATCCAAATCTGGCATCAGAATTAAACAATGAAAAATTGCGTATCCAAAATGGCAGAACAAATATTGAGAAAATTCTATTTTTAAAATTATTGCATGAATACAATTGTAGTTACAGACACGTTACATTTAATCGACATATGTCCTAATCTCAAATACCTATTTTCTCCAATAATCAATCTTCATCACTTAAATTTATATCAACGCTTAAATTTCCATTACTCAGGGAACTGGCATCACTTTCGTCATTCTCTTCTTCTATATTTACACTGAAAACATATTTTTAAGGAATTATCACAAAATGAATGTATCAATTTTCTTGTGAAAAACGTAAAAAATTATAAACAAGAAGCCGAAGAAGCAAAAAAAAGAGTAAAAATAACATAATCTTTGGCGACAAACTTCACGAAATAACGTAACAAATGCATTTTATTTTTCGATTTTTGTTTCACTAAATCCGACCTATCATTTTTAATTTTTAATTTTGAAATTTTAACATCGGATTTGGATTCAGCGACCTCAGAAACGTAAATATGGCTTATTTTGTGAAGTTGCCCAAATATCAATTTTTGTTCCGCCATATTGGAACCGCAATTCTTCATTTTGAAATTCTAACGTCAGATTTGGATTCAGAGCCCTCGAGAACATAAATGTGGACAAGTTTGTCAATTTTCCTAAATTTTTGAAAACTTTTGTTCCGCCATATTGCATTCGCCATTCTTTATTTTGTAATTCTGACGTCAGATTTGGATTCAGCGACCCTAAAAACCTAAAGATAATAAACTTCGCCATGTTACCATCATGTATCCGACTTGTGTCTCTCCATATTGGATTTTTCATATTTATCCGCATTTTTCTCGGAAAAGAAATACGCTACGCTATTTTACCTGGCAGATTTTAATTCAGCATTGAAAAATCTATAAAATATTATATCTTTCACTAAACAAAACTTGTTTCTTTGTAATTCTAGTACAATTTTGTAATTTTTGTTAAAAAATGACGGTCTTTTCCCGCATTTTCCAGGTTGGGAAATTCGGAAAAACTTTTCTCTATAATTTTCCCTTATTGTGCATTTAATAATCTTCAATCTCGTTCAAAGAACATCCATTTTGGTCAATTCGTTCAAAAGATATTAGGTTTTGAAAGTAAATTTTGCAAAAAAGCCCACTGTGCGCCGTTGCTCGTGCCATTTAAATATTCGATTTTATACCGAAATTCGGATAGTCGTACAAACCAACGACCTATTCTTCCACCCAAGTCGCGCTTGCTTTTGAGAAGTTTAAGGCTATTGCAATCCGTACGAATTATGAACATGATTCCTATTAAATACATCTAAATCTTTCCGGAGCGTAAACAATAGCTAACGCTTCCAATTCATACGAATGATACTTAGTTTCATCCTTTGTTGTTTTTCTACTAAAAAACAAATTGGATGAAATCTCTCGTCTTTTTGTTTCTGCAATAAAACCGCGCCAAGACCGATTTGACTCGCATCCGTATGCACTTTAGTTTTTGCCTTTGGTGAATGAACTGCAAGTACAGGTTTTTACAATAAACATTTCTTTAAAATAGTGAAAGCTTCTGCTTGCTCTGCACCTCACAAAAATTTTACATTCTTTCCTGTTAAATCTGTCAACGGTTTCGCGATCATCGCGAACCCTTTTACGAATCTACGAAAGAAATTTGCCAATCCCAAAAAAACTTTTAACTCCCGTCGCATCTTTTGGCTCAGGAAATTCTTTAATCGCGCGCAATGTTCGATTACTTGCCTCAATTCCACGCTCAGACAATTCAAACCCTAGGTAAGTAATTTTCTCTTTACAAGAATGGCATTCTTCAAGATTCAACGTTAAGGTTGCTTCTCTCAGAACATCAAACACTTCCCGCAGATAAATTAAACCTTCTTCCGCAGACGAAGATGGAATAATTATATCATCTAGATATGCCATCGCTACGTTATACCTCAGGTTACCTAAAACGCGATTTATTAGTCTCCGAAAAACCGACGGAGCATTACATAAACCAAACGGCATACGCTTAAATTGATAGTGTGTTCCGGAGTCACAAAAGCTGTTTTCGCCCGAGAATCTTTTGCTACAGGTACCTGATAATATCCGCTCGATAAATCCAAACTTGTGAAGTATTTCTTACCAGCCATCCGGTCCTTCTGATCGTCAATGAGAGGGATCGGATAGTGATCTTTCACTGTCTTTTTATTCAGCGCCCTGTAGTCGACACACATCCGTATCTCACCATTCGCTTTACGCACCAGTAGTATGGGACTTGCAAACGGCGAATCGCTATCCTCGATGACGTCTGCTTCTTTCAGGTTGTCAATTTAATCCTTCATCTGCTCTCGTTCATGGAAAGACAGTCGATATGGGCAATAATATACAGGTGAATTATCTGATCATTCAATATGTATTTCTGTCTTGTTGGTGCATCCAATCTGCTTCAAATTCCGCGAAACCAGATCCTTGTACTCGTTCATCAAATTCAGCAAATCTTGACTTTCTGCACGCTTCAGATCGGTATCGATTTCATTAACACTTACAGGCTGTTCCTTGACTTCTCTCATCACATGACCCTCAACGCACTTCTCACCTCGCGTCACTTGTCACCTCAGCACAGGTATCACTGCTGCTCCTTCACCATTAGTCGTAACAATGCAGCGCGGTATTACCTGGCCTTCACTTCGTATTCCACCTTCAATGCACAACTCTAATCTCTTGAAAAACGTGCTTACTGCCACATGCCCCAGGTAATTCTTCGGAATCACCGTCGCACTGCTGGACCAGAGAGCAGTCTTCGTCCTCGGAGTTACTGCACTGTCAGGTAAAAGCTTGTCCGGCGTTGTGATTTCCAACTCGTTTTCTCTGCTGATAATTACTATATGTAGCTGCTCGGTATATGGATGCCCTACTAGCAACGGAATCGCTTGATAGTCGTCTGGCACCACATGAACATTCACCCTTGCCTGAATACCATCAATGCACAAATCCGCTGTGAAGACCCCTTACGGCTTCACCTCACCTTCTCCGTAACCGATGAATGGTTCATTATTATGACACTTATCATTATTATTACACATCTAAGTACTCAAAAATTATAAGAAAAATATTGAAAATTGTTTTGTTTTTTTGAAATTAGACACAGCATATTTTCCTCCTGTTTGTGAATAATTTACAATTGTTTAAACAATTATTATTCGTTTAAAAAGTATATTTTTCTCTGTAAGTCGTGGAAAATTATTATTTTCGAGATATAAATTCCAGAGAATAATAACTTGTTACAATTTGAGGGAGAAAAGATTGTTTAAACAATTGGAAATTGTTTAAATAATGACCAATTATGTAAAAAACAAAACATATTCTTGCCATTCATAAAATCTATAACTTATATCTCAAAAACAATAATTTTCCACGATTTTAAGAAAAATATAATTCTTAAACAAATAATAATTGTTTGAATAATTGAAAATTATTTTCAAAATACTTGGAAACTCGCTCCTTATCAATTAAAAATAATTCTAGTTAAAAAAATCCAAATAATACCGTTTTTAGTATGAATTTAATTTAAAAAAAATGCTATTTTGCTGTTTTTGGGTCACTTTCCAAGCAGAATAACAATTGTTTCAAAGGGGCGTGAGTAGTCAAAGTTAAAACTTATTGGGTGAAAATTATTCTTTGAACATGCTTTAAGAGGTTTTAATACTTTAATTCACAAAAAGTTCATAACAAGTAGATCTTTTTTCCATTTTTTTTTAAATCAAGCTTTTCCCATTTAAAACCCCATTTTAATTTCAAAGGCATGCTCTGTGATGCGAGAAACACCCAGAGCTCTCGGATTTTTTGCAAAAACGTATGCGAAACCGTGCCGAGGACCTCCGGAAAAGGGGTTATATAAGCGGAGCGCCTACACAACCGCAGCCAGAACAAGCCGGCAACAGAGAAAGAGAGGCGACACTGAGACCAACCTCGAACAGGCATCAAATAGAGGAAGAACGATGCTTCAAGACCCGGAGAAACATCAACATTCAGGTTTCTCCCAAGCCCAAAGATCTGACTAAACTGGCAAACCGGAAAACAAAACCAACGGTTGATCATAAGACCTAAAGACGAATGCATCAACTTAGCACAAAGATAGGCTGGGCAAGACAGTACGCTTCCCGCATTCAGTGTGTGATTGACTACATAACATCTGGCAGGACTTTCACTGCCAAGGTTCGACAGTTCGCGCGCGAACTGCGGATCCGTCATCACACAATCAACAAGTCAAAGCTACTGACCATCAGGCAGCATATTGTTGACAGAATACGAGTACTATCTAACGTTAGGAGAAGTCTAGAGCGGAGAGAGAGGTGGGTCAGAGAAAATCAACAGTTTTCGTCTGACCCATCTCGACTCTTCCAAGACCCTCCAGTTACTGTCGACCATCCGCCCAAACCAGAGGAGGTCGAAGCATTTTGGAGAGGAGTCTACGAAGTCCAACATCCACTTGAAGAAGGCAATGCCCTCATAACAGCTGAGGAGGAATGCCCACCTATCACTACCGAGGAGGTGAAAACCGTATTAAGAGACATGAAGAACTATTCCGCTCCGGGACCAGATGGTATCAAGACTTTCTGGTGGAAGAAGTTTCCTTCAACCCACCAGCATCTGGCCCGAATTTTCACCTCATATCTAAAGTCGGAAGAGCCTATTCCGGGGTGGTTGGTGGAAGGGCGGACAGTTCTCCTGCCGAAGACGGGCAACTTAGCTGACCCTAAGAATTACAGGCCAATAACTTGTCTGAACACACTGTATAAGATCTTCACAGCTATCCTAAATGATAGGATTGTTCGGACAATTGGACCTGTATGGCGAGAGATGTACGAACAACGTGGCTCAAAGAAAGGC
>CAKNYM010050597.1:154752-176329 GCA_932195095.1 Andricus curvator | reverse complement strand
AAATGGAAAAATGGACTTGGAGACTCACCGAAATGAAGAAATGTACTGGTGTAGATTCAGCTCCTCTCTGGATCTCTGAGCTCGGTATTCGTTTGTAGTTAAGAGTACTCCATGTGCTTAAAGTCCAAAATATTCATTTTTGATCATCCACATTATAGTCACTTGTCCAACAATTGTCACTTGTCCACCACTCGGTCACTCAACACTTACTATCACTGTCCAACATACGAGTTCAGGTTCTGTTCTGTTTAGTCAATGTCCACTAGTTCCGTTTAGTCAATGTCCACTAGAATTTCACTTCAAATCACAAATCACTTCACAATTCAGTACCGAGTTAAGTTTCATTTAAAGTTCACTGCTAGTTAGCAAAAATATCCGTTTCGAAGGACCATTTTTTGTTTGTTAAAAGTTATTAAAAATGACTTCTACCAAACTGTATTAAGTTCTGTTCAAGATTTGGAAAATTGAATCTTGTGCATGCAGACTAAATTAAATGCATGCAAATTAAATAAGTCCTGTGATGATTAAATTGCATTTATTTCGCACCCTATATAAATACAGAGAAATGAACATGTATCTATACATTTGAAACGGTCTGCAAAAGAAAAAGGAAAACTGTATAAATCACGGTGACAATAATATTCAACAAGTGTTGTACCAAGCGCGTCTCTCAGAGTACTGGTCCTCCAGCCCCTTCTACCCCAGGCCCTTTCCAGGATCAGTCCCGGGTTGTCCTGTTGCCACTTCATGTTTCGAATTCATGAAAATTTTGGAAATAAGTGGCAACGTTGCACTACTCAGAAAAGTGATCCTTTAGCAAGGGTCACATCATCAGACGGCTAACTATACATCGGCGAGACAATGAGACTGACCCCCAAACCAGATGAGGCATCCTAAGGGTTCAGCCTTAGTACAATAAAGCAATTTCACTTTACGACAGAAACGTGCTTTCTGTCGATTTCCCTTGCTCAAGGAAAAATTTACTGATATTCTAGAGGTGAGAAAGTTGGCAAAATCGTGGAAAGAGCCTAAAGGCTAAATAATATACTTTCAGTCATTCAAATAAAAATATTCTTGAGCAGAGTCTAAACATAATCTATAGAAAATATTTAATTTGGCTCAAAAATCACTTGAAATAAAAGTAGTTGAAATTATATTAGCTATCTATGTAAATATAAACTATAATTATAAAATTATTGTAATTTTTGTTTTTAAATAAGGTAAGTAGTTCCATTCTTTTAAATTAAGATCAAAAATACTTACAGCGCTGAGGCAAGAAAAATAGAAACAATTTATTGTATGAATTATAATTATTTTTATTTTTAAATCAAGTTTAAAGTCGTGCAGCTTGATGTACTGCAGTTTAATGTGATGTTGTTTCAAGTGCTTTAGATTGAATTGCTGCTGTTTAAAGTGCTGCAGTTTTAAATGTTGTAGTGTAAAATGCTACAGTTGAAAGTGCTGCAGTTTAAAGTGTAGTGGTTTAAAGTGACGCAGGTTCTAATACTGCAGCTTAGAGTAATGTAGTTTGAAGTCTGCAGTTTTTATGTACTGCAGTTCAAACTGAAGCAGTTTGAAGTGCTGCAGTTTGAAGTTCCGCAGTTTGAAGTTCTGTACTTTGAAGTGGTGTAGTTTAAAGTGCTGCCATTTAAAGTGTAGCAGTTTGGAGTGCTGCAGTTTAAAGTGCTGCAATTTCAAGTGCTGAAGTTTAACGTGCTGTACTTTCAAATGCTGCAGTTTAATGTGTGGCAGTTTGATGTGCAGCTGTTTTAACTGATGCAATTTAAAGTGCTGCAGTTTAACATGTAGTTTTTAGTGCTACTGTTTAAAGTGCAGCATTTTGAAGTGCTGAAGATTTAAGTACTGCAGTTTAAATTGCTGCAGTTTATCGTGCTATAGTTTAAAGTGCTGAAGTTAAAAGTTGTGTAGTTTGAAGTGCTGCAGTTTAACGTGCAGCATTTTGATGTGCAGCAGCTGTTTGGATGCTCTAACAATGCAAGCTACTTGTATTCTTAAACACAATTTTAATTGGTTTCTGTTTTGATTTCCACATAGAATTTTAGCAATGAGCACCAAATCCTATTCCTGTTAGGATATGTTTGGACGATCCAGTATCATAATCTACTTGCATTTTCAAACTCCATCTGAATTGCTTTTTGTTTGGGAATCCAAATAGTTTTACCGAACAAATGCTAACACCAAGTAGGACTTAAACTATTTGGACTTTCAAACAGAAACGAGTTCAGGTTGAGTTTGGTAATCCAAGTAGGTTACGATATTGGACCATCCAAACAGATCCTAACCACAACTCGGACTTGGTGAACATTTGTAATTTTCTATTTTTTTTGGTGTACGAAACAAAATACAATCCAGATTGAGTTTGGAAATTCCAGTTGATCACATTGTTCGAAAATCCAAATGCACTCGAACTTCGATTTGAGCAAAATTATAATTATACCTTTTCAGGGCCCAAATACACTATTTTTCTACATAGTTCACATTTCGATTTCTATAATTTTTTTTCGGCCCTCTCTATTAGATATATATTTAAGGACGTCTTCCTTAAAAAAATGAATGTTGTATTCGATTTTTTTATATTAAAAAAAATATATCACTTATAATTGTTTATGGTAACTCTCCTCTCAAGCTCTAAGGAGTGAACAATGAGGTCTTCTGACCCGGAATTACAAGACGATTTAGATTAGGGGCTGAAAATGGCACAGAACCCTTTCTAGAGCGTTAAGTAAGTAATTTGTACGTAGGTACACGAGACCCATTAGCTCGGTCGTTAATTTCGCTTTTAATTAAAGCCATCCTATATATCGATGACGGGCGGAAAATCGGGAAATATTTCTCCTTTCTGATTGCGTGTGGCACAAGGGTGGTTCTCGAAGTAACTATTACTTTTTTGGTTTCATTTTCTTGCTTTGAATTTGACATCCTCCTACTTTTTTGAACTTAAAAAATGTTTTTTAATTTCTATTTATTTAAAAAGAGGCTTTGCCAACGGCGATACCACTCTGGAAACACCAGTTCTCGTAAGATCACTGAAGTTAAGCATTGTTGGGCGCGGTTAGTACTTGGATGGGTGACCGTTCAGGAATACTGCTTTGCTGTTGGCCCGTCGTGGGTGTGGTGGGCCCACATTGGTAGTAAATATCCACCTAGAAACACTACCCGAATCGGGTAGTGAGGCAATGAACTTTCGAGTTCAAACTGCTAATCAATTTTTTTTTTTTTTTTTAAAAAGAGACTTTAAATTTATATTCATCTTTAGACGAACGAATGAAACCGTCAATCTTTAAAATCTGATAAGAATTCAAGATTATACAGATTTAAAAAAAATGGAAGAAAAAGCTAAAAAAGTTTTCAAACCCTATCCGACGTCGTAAACTACGTCGGAAATTGTGATAGTAACCGACATAGCATACGACATTATTTCCAATGTAGTTTCCTACATCGTGACTTAGTAAAACATTTAGGGTAAATAGTTTGTTTATCATTAAAAAAAGTTCCACAAATTTCCCAAATAAAATTCTTAGAAATCTGTAAACATTTCTGTATTTAAACGTGTACATATATTGCAATAAAATAATGAGCCAATTGTGCAGAAAACTACTTGGGTAATGATTATATTTATGAGTTTCATGATTATGTTTACAGGTTTCTAGGAAATTTTTCTGAAATTAAAAGTCCTTTTTCAATAAAAAACCAAACTCATTACACTAAATTTTGGTGTTAAATCACGACATCGTAAACGAACACTGGAAATACACCTGAAACTACGTCATAATCAACGTCAGAAACTACATCGTATGCTACGTCATTTACTATCCCAAATTTCGACATGGTTCGCGACGCCGGTTCCTACGTCGTTTACGACGTAGTTTACGACGTCGTAAAAACTACTTTTAAATTTTAATTTCAATTGCCCTTCTTAATGATTTCCCCCACTCCTTTTGAGGGCTCATAACCCCGGGCAGAAAAACTTATAGTTTCTGTCGGGTGAACGTCCGTCGTACTTTTTTCCAAAGAGGGAAAGTGAGGAGAAGTATGGGAAGTGAGGGAAGATGAGGGGAGAAGAAGTATGGAAAGTATGGGAAGTCGGGGAAAATAAGGGTTGGGGACGTAAAGGGTGGGAGGGAGGGAAGTAGAAGTGAGATAAATTATGGGAGGGAAAGTGGGAGAAGTGTAGGGAAATGAGGCTGGGGCAGTAGGAGAAGTGTGGAGAAATAAGGTGATGGGAAATGAGGTGTGGTAAAGTATTAGAATTGGTGGTGCGGGTAGGAGATGTATAAGAAGTGGCAGGCATATATGGCAAGCGAGGGGAGGAAAGTAGGGGCAGTTTGGGGGAAATAAGGGATGGGAAAGTAGGGGAAGTGAAGGACAATAAGGGTGGGAATGTGAGGGTGAATATAGGGAGGGGAAGTATTCGAAGGGAAGTGTTATCTGGAGAAGTCAGGAGGGGGGAAGTAGATGACGAAGAAGTTAGGGAAGAGAGGGAAAACGAAGGTTGAAGTTTGAGGAGGGGTAGTAGGGAGGAGAGGGGAAGTAGGGGAATGTAGATGTAGTAGGGGCGGAAAAATACGAGAGGGGGAGGTTTGAACGACTTAATTAAGGTCTTAATAGGCTGCGAATTCCGGTTTTATAGGTGCACGGCACCTACTTTGGATACTTTTTGTTTATTACATTTAATTGCTTTATGGATAAAATTGGGAGGGATTGACTCCCTAAACCCCTGGGCATAAGTCACTTGTAAATCATGTGCAAAATGTGAACTTTCGTCCTTTTGGGAGGAAAGTACTTCCTGTCTTCTCTAACATAGACATTTATTGAGTATCGATTCCATATGGCTGATCATGCGCAGGTCTACATATAAGGTCTACTTTTCCTAATTTTACTTGTTGCACTTTGGAGTACAAATACACACACATGGGAGCTTCCTGAGGTTTGAGATTACCTGGCAACGAGCCACAAGCTTTTGACAAACGATGTCTCTTGTACGTCTCTAATTCAGGTCTTTCTTTGGACCACAGAAGGGAAATCTGGCTCCGATTCTCTTTAGGGGCAAATGGCATCACTCCCAATTAATTCTGACAATATCTGTTCTGCTTTTTCCCCAGCTTCTTCTTCAATTTATTCAGAAAATTGCAGCCTCTGATTATTTTAAATGAACTATTCTGCATTTTAGAGAAACTGACCCAATTTGAACTTTTTATTTTACGAGTCTAATGAAGCCGATAATTAATAGTCTTATCAGCAAAATTTAGGAAACTTTAGAGGTATGTAATTGTTTCATCTAATTTGGAAACCTTTTAAATTCATTAGAATAATTACTGTAACTGGCATAAATCTTTTCAAACACCTGCTAGTAGCGGTCCTTCTTTTGCCACACCGTGGGGTAGAAAAGTTTCTGTGTATAAATCAATTTTTTGCCTAAACTACTCATTCGATTTGAACTTTTTTGAAAATAAAATATTTTTAAATTTCCAAAAGATTTGTATGTTTGGATTTTTGATAAAATTTTTTTATTCTTTTATTTAACAACAAAATTGAATTTTTTTAACATTTCAGAAGTACCATTTTTTCAGATTTTTAGATTTATCAAGCAAGGTGTTACATCTGTGCTAAGACTATCTAGAAACATTTTCCTGTGGGTGATAATAATTTAAAAATTACATTATAAACAAATTATTGAACAAAAGATAGTTTTCAGGATTGGCAGTATTTAGCTCGTTCAAGTCTAGAGTTTTGTTGTAAAGTGTGAGAGAAATCAATGCTTTATTACGAGCAATTAAAAATAGATGATACTTGGCAATTGTTTGAAAAAAATTCATAAACAATTTCAGAGTTTGTCTATTTTTCAATAAATAAGCTCAATTTTCTTACGGAATGAACTAAGAATGTCTTTTCGATTACTATTTGCTATGATAATGTGCAAATTCACAAGAATGATTAATTATTAAACTATTTTCATTAAAAAATTCAGAGTTTGACTACTTTTCAACGAATAGGATCAATTTTTTTACAGGATCAACTCTTTATTTCGATACTTTGCTTTACAAGAATTATTGATGGTTTAAATTATGTTCATAAACAAATTCAGTGTTTGGCTATTTTTCAACGAATAGGTTGACTTTTTTACGAAATCAACTAAGAATTTCTTCGTGATGACTCTTTGCTATGATATTTTCAAATTTGACAACAATTATTAATTAGTTAACAATTTTTATCAACAACACAAGTATCATAATAAAGAGTCATTTAAAAAATTGAGTATATTTGTTGAAATATAGTTAAATTCTGAATTTGTTCATAAAAATTGTTTAAATAATTACCAATTGTTGTCAATTTGGAAAGTATCATGGCAAAAAGTCTTCGAGAATTTTTTAATTCTTATAAGCATTAAAAAATCCTGCTGAGGGGGTTGAAGATGGGCCAGATGGTTGGAAATTCTAGGAGCCCTTTTCGTGAACCAATGCTAGTATTTCTAGGTGTAATTTTTTCAAGTTCAAGCTAAATTTGAGAGATGACAATTTTAGGCCTAATTTTTCTTGTGAATCATTGCTATATACTTTTACTGTCATTTAAAATATTTTGTGTCTCAGATGTCGAGATAGAGGAATTTTGTTAATGTAATTTATTCTGTAATTTCTTCTAGTCTGGAATTTGGATTTTTTACGACAATTTTTTTAAGGTCATTATGTAAATTCTGAAAATTAGATCAATTTAAGGGATGCAAATTTTAAGCCTCATTTTTCTTGTGAAATATTACTACTTACACTGGCATTCAAAATATGTTGTGCCTGGGAATTCGGGATAGAGGAATTTTATTAATGTAATTTTTTCTGTAATTTATTCTAGTCAGGAATTTGGGTTCTTTTAGAAGAATTTTTTTAAGTTACTCATGTACATTCTAAAAATTCGAGCGTTCCAGATAAATTTAAGGGATGAAAATTTTAAGCGTAATTTGTTTATGAAATATTACTACTTTCATTGTTATTTAAAATACTTTGTATCTGGGAATTCGATGTAGCGAAATTTTGTTAATGTAATTTTTTCTGTAATTTTTTTTAGGCAGGAATTTGGGTTCTTTTAGGACAATTTTTCAAAGTTACTTATGTACGTTCTGAAATTCGGATTGTTCCAGATAAATTTAAGGGATCGAATTTTTAAATTATTTTTCTTGTGAAATAATACTACTTTCATTGTCATTTAAAATATTTTTTCTTTTTCGGAATTCGAGGCATAGCAATTTTGTTGATGTAATTGTTTCTGTTATTTTTTTAAGTTTTTGAAACTTTGTTCAATAAATAATATTTTGTTATATTCAAATAAAAATTGAAATTTTAGAGGTGAGACCTGAAAAAATGTGATGTTTTTAAATACTATGGACTTGTTGATTGTGTCATAGAAAAAAAAGTTAACATATTATATTGGCGAAATATCAGTCTACAAGTAAGTGTGAAAAAAATGTTTCTACGAACAATCTGATAATGATAAATTTGCACGGGGTAGTCAACCCTCTTAAAAATGTTATGTTATATAAAAATGTCTTATGTTATTTTATTTTTAATGCAAATATATGTCAGAATAAGCTTTCCAAGATTAAAATTTAAAACGTATGTTGTGATTAATTTGTCATATCACCAAAAAGCATTAAATCAACTGTAGGGGTGAATCATCTCTTGCAATTCATTTTTTTCAAAAACCCCGAAACATGTCAACTTTAATCGGTATCAAAAATATGTCGCAATGAGCGTATTTTTCTGAGAAATAATCTGACGTTTGCTTGATTGACAAATTCCGATTTGTTTTTGAGATATTAAAGAATACTGTTTTTGGGGATAAACCTTAAAGGTGGGTTTCACCCTTTAAACCGACGAATTAGCACGTAACAAAAAATACGTATCTACTTTTTTTTATGTGCTACAACATATTACAGAAAGAAGAAAATCGGTGAGGTACACCTCGGGTACTTTCCTTGTAAGTGCAAAAATCAACTTTAGAAACAATTATTTTTTATAAACTTAGAATGTTTGAAATTATGAACAAAAATACTTCTTTCCGGATTCGGTCAATAGAAGTTTAAACATTAGAAAATATATTTTGCATACAAATTCTTCAGTTTTATTTAGAGAAATTCACCTCTATTTGTTTATACTTGTTAAACAATGTTAGCCAAATTATAATATATTATACCAACCACTTAGTTCATTATTTTGATTTAGGCTTTAGATTAAAAATTGAAAAAGAGCTCTTAGGGCAATAATGTTCGCCAATCAATTTTTAAATTTTCCTTTCAATTACTAGAACTTTTCATCTCGATCATTTTTCCAAATTAATTCAAAACGAATAAAGGACCCAGCGGGTCTCTATAAGGGCTCTTAAGACTGGATCGCTTCGTCCGGTCAAAGTGAACCTACTCGAACACTTTTTTTCAACTTTTAGAAAGCGGTGGATTCTAGAACTTGCCAATTATGGTCCACTTCCTTTTCGTCCGAAATTTCCTATCTCAGAGAAAAAGTGACAAGAGAGCGTCGAAAGTTTTGATAGTTCTGTCAGATTCAATTTTTTTTCTAAAACATCTTAACTCTCTGAATGTAATTCTCAATCTCCATTTTATACAATTTCGCCTAATCAGTTTTTCATTTATTACAGCCTAATTTTAAATCAGAAATAAAAATCAAATTACAGTAAATTATACATGAAATTATGCGAAAAAAGGAAGTTTGCTAGAACAAATTGGTGGCAGCAATTTTTTTTATAGTTGTTCGTAAGGACTTTCTAATGAAATCCTGAAAGCCTCCAATCTGCAAGTGTTGTGAAATTCTTTTTATTAAGAAAAAACGAAAAAATGACACATTTTTTCAAGATGTTTGTGTGGGTTCTTGGTTTCAGTACAGAAATACTCTAAAATGACCAAGCATCGAACCCTCTGCGATTAAAAGTTTAAGAATTATAAATTTGTTAATAAACGATACCGTTTTCTGTATTACATCGTAACTGTAATGATTTTTTATTGTTGTAAAGACAATATTCATCTAATTTTACTAAACATCTAATTTTATCTAAAAAAAATGGTTGGTAAGTTGAAATTTACTGAATATTCTAAGGAATAGTGATTATTTTTTGCACCATTAAGAAAATAAATACAGTAATCTTATTTATTAAGTTATAAATGCTTAAATTAATTCTATGATTATTTAACGCTGTTGTGGAATATTTTGTGTGAAAATTGTTTAAACAATATTTTTTGCAACAAAACTATTGAAGAGAGAAAAATTCTCGTAAAAATAATTAAAATCCTCTTGAATACATGTTGTACTTGATTTTCTTTCAGATATTTCCGACAAGCGTAAGTGTGGAAAAAATTATTGTTTATAAAAATTTGTACTTGAACATTTGATTAATTTTTCCAAATATTTTCAGCCATATCTTGCTAAATTCAATTTAGTTACTCACTAAAAAAGTGACAAAGTAACTATACAGTCCTTGAAAATAAAAATGTATAAAAAGTTGTGTCATCTAGTGTAAGAATATTCATCAAAAATTAAATTGTTTACATTCTTCTTAATTACTAGCACATATTTCCAATTAGGCCAGGGTGAGGAGGACCCACATATCAGAACCATTGTGTGGTCTGTGAGACCGCAAGTCGATACTTTAAGATTGAAAATTTTTGCAAAAACCTTGAAATATTTTAAAAACTCTTCAAATTTTTTGAATCCCTCAATTCTTGTGAATAAATTCTTTGAAATTTCATTAAATATTATAAAACCCCTTGAAATCTCGTGAAGTTACATGAAATCTGATCTAGAAAGATGAAAATTTTAAAATCTCCTAAAACTTTCTTGGAATCCTTACACTAAAATATTTCCAATTCTTTGAAATCTCTTGAAATTTTTAAAAACTCTTGAAAATTCCGTAGAATGTTTTTAAATACCCTAAAGTCTCTAAAAATCTTTAAAATTCTTCGAAATCTCATCAAATCTTCTAAAATATACTAAAACCAAATCTTCTGAAATACCTTGAAATATTGATAATCTCTTAAAATCTTTGAGATTCTTGGAAAGCCCTAAACTCTTGTAAATAAATTTTTAGAATTTTTTAATTGAAATATTATAAAATCCCTTGAAATCCCGTGAAGTTACATCAAATATGATGATATTAGTTTGAAAAAAATTAATGAAAATACCTTATTGTGAGCCCTTACACTCCCTTGGAATCTTTTAAAATACCCTAAAACCTTATAGACTCAATAAAATTCTTGTTAATTCCTCAACATTTTTTAAATCATTTGAAATGTTTTAAAATCCAATACATTTTTTTAAACTTTTAAGAATTTTTTGAAATCTTTAATAATACACTAAAATCTTAAAAGTAATTAGAAATCTCTTGACATATCTTCAGATTCTTTAAATCCATTCAAATTCCTTGGAATCTTTTTAAAATATCCTAAAATCTTAAAAATCTTTCCATTTTTTTAAATTCTTGAAAATACCTTGAAATATTTGAAAACCCTTTAAAATCCAACAAATCTTGTGAATAAATTCTTTCAAATTTCAGTAAAATAGTTTAGAATCGCGCCGAATGTCATAAGATCTAATGATTATTACTGGAAATCCCTTGCAATATTTCAGGTTGTATAAAATATTTTGAGATCCTATAAAATTCATTAAAATACCTCATTGAGGGCCTTCAAAATCCTTAAAAATTACCGAAATCCTTTGAAATCTTTGAAATCTTTAGAAATTTTGGAATTCCGTGGAATCTTTTCAAATATCTTAGGTTATATCGATCAACTTTGTTTTTATGGATATTTTTTTATACCGATATGAAGTTCTTATAACATTATTACAATATTTTTTTATTAAACTACTAAACTTCAACGTTATACTATAATTTTTGATACATTTATTATTTTTTATTATACTATTAAGCCGTTTCCCTTTCGGGGTAGGCGTGACTCGCTCGGTTGGAACATAGTAGTGTTGGGAAGGAGGTATAGATTTTTTAGATTGATCTAGAATTTTCCCGTTATTTATATTTCCTATAAGGTTGACATGTTAACAATATAATGTAACAGTATCGATTTGTGCCCCCCCACCCACTCTTTTACGTAATTTATGGATGGCCCCTAAGACGCAATAGAAAAAACGGTATCGTTAATTAACAAATTCATAACTTTTAAACTATTTGTCAGAGCGGATTCGATGATGGCTCATTTTGAAGATTATATTATTCTTTAAAAATCATACTTTGCACATTTTTACATATTTCTCTGATGAAAGTAATAATCCAGTGAAACGTCTTTAAAAAATCTATCAGTTTTTCGTTGTTTGTTAATAAGAAAATCGCACAATACTTGTAAACCGCAGGTTTGGAGAATTTCATTAGGACCTCCTCACGAATAATAATAAAAAAAAATTAATGCCTCCAATTCAAAAAAATGGTTAACAAGTTAAAAGTCTCATTGTACTTTAGTGGGCACTGAATTTAAATTGAAGAGCATGGCCATGTTTTGAAATGAATTCGTAGTTCCGGGGATTTTTCGAATTCAGACTTGTTCATTGCGATTTTCCTCGCGTCCATGGGGCCACTGGGAACAAATGGTAACGCGCGCATTCCGCGACAGGATAAAATTGCGCGTATAACGGCCACGAAATTTATATGGCCATTCGTTTTCGTGGCGTTGTTGCCGAGCCGGCTGTAAAAAACACAAGCAGGTTTTCTGACTGTTAATTGCTGGCGCGATAAAGGTCTTTTTCCGTTTGTGCGTGACTAAGGGTTTCGTATTTCGCGATATTAATTTTATCAAAATAAAATTGATTAAAGCTCTAAATCAGGGATCGCAGTGCGTCCTCTTTTTTCGTAGTTGTTTGGCATGGCTACTACATGGTACGTCTAAATTCATAGGTGGTTAATGTGTAAAAAAAAAAACACTTTTAGAATTTTCCTACCCTTATAAACAAACCCATATAAAAAACCGTAGCAGTTGCCTAAAGAAATTATTATCTCATTTCATATTATTTTATCCATCTCAAAATTGAGTATAGCCCTGGTGGGAAATTTTTTTATAAAAAAGTACAAAAAATTAAAACCATTTTTACAGGAACCTACAAATAAATGCAATAAATTACACTGGAACCTGGAATGAAGAACGCTTTCGGACATCGCCTGCACTGGTCTTGATCTTAAGTCCAGCGAATCCAAACTTAAACAGTTAGTGGCCGTGTGAACCATTTCGAAATCGCATCAGACGCGCGTGACTACACGCGCACTGCCCCGTTGTCGCTACGCTGCTGATGGTCACGCATGGCTGAGCAAGCCTCTCTCGACCCCGCGGCTCCTCTCTCACCCCGAAACTGCGGGGCCATCAGTTCTAGGAATATCGTAAATCCGACGTTTCTAATTCCAGGTTCCAGTGTACAACCAACATTACACGAAGGTACAACTTTTTTCTATCACTCAGACGAATTTTGTACTTTTTTGTATTTTTTTGTGTATTGCTGTATTTTATTGTAGTTTGAAATAGAAATAGTAAAATAAATAGTTTGGAAATGGCTTAATGGTATACTTACTTACTTATTGTAGTTTTAATTTTTTATAAGAATTTACAAAAAAGTACAACTACAAGAATTTACAGTAATTTACAGGTTTTGCAACCAAAAAGTTGTTCTTTTTCGACCTAGGATGACAAATATTTAGAATATTGCAATGAGATAATTTTAAATTAAGATTTATACATGATCGCGATTACAAACAAGCGCCTATGTTCACACTTTAAAGGAATCGTAGAATATTAAAAAAAGTCATTGCAATGTTCTGAATATTTGTCATCCTAGGTCGCAAAATAACAACTTTTTGACTGCAAATAAAAATTTAATAATTGAAAAAAAATTGATCACCGTCATTGAAATTAAAATATTCGAACTCTTGAAGGTAAAGATTTTTTCATTTGGAGTTGTAAAAACTTAACTGCAAGTTAAAAAACATAAAGTGAAATACGTTTGAATTTGAAACTTTCAAAAATTGAAGCTTAAAACTTTCTTTAATTTAAACGCTCAATAATTTACGCGTATAAAATGGAAGCTTTTAACACTTTTCAATTAAAAGTTTTCTAATTAAAAACCGGTAAACTGAAAAATTAAAATTTTTTAACTTTTATACATTGTAGAGTTCGAAGATTTCAAAAAATGATATCATTTTAATAAATTTTAAGCTAGAAAAATTAATTCATATTAATATTTAAATTAAATTAAATTAACTACAGTTATATTAAGTTTACTATAGTGACATTGAACTTTCTATAATTCTGTTAAAATCATAATGGACAGAGTTTTTTTTTATTTTACTAGAAACATGTCAAATTCGACAGAAATTTGGTGAATTTGCCAGAATTATGCTAAAATAAGATTCTTCTATGAAGATTCTTTTAAATTTTATAGAATGTTCTTAAATTTTGTAATTAACTAGATTTCTAATGAATTCAGTAGAATTATCTTTTTTTTTTTAAATGAACACAGTTTCGTTGAACTCATGTCAAATTTGTTGTTCATGACAAATTCGATAGAAATTTGGTGAATCTACTACATTACTGCTAAAATAGCATGAATTCTTTCAAATTTAATATAATTTTTGAAAAGTTTAAAATTAACTGTATTTCTATTAACCTCACTAGAATGATGTTTAATTAACTACAATTATACTCAATTTTCTATAATTCTGTTAAATTCACAAGAAATCTGTTATATTTAATAGAATTTGAATATATTAACTAGAATTATTCTTTTTAATTAACCAAAATTTAGTTGAATTCACTAGAAGAAATATGTCCAATTCCATACAAATTTAGTAAATTTATTAGAATTCAGCAAAATTCAGTAAAAGTTTGATGAAGTTATTAAAATTCTGCTAAAATTACAAGAATTCTTTTAAATTTAACATAATTTACAAAAAAATTTAATTGACTATATTTCTATTAAATCCACTAGAATTATATTAAATTAAATACAGTTATATTGAATATTCTATAATTTGTTGAGTTCAATAAAAACATGTCAAATTCGTTATTACGATTTCTTTATAAGCAAATCAAAAAAATTATAACAATTAAAAATAAGGATTATGTGCAGAAATAGGTATTCACGTTGTTTAAATAGGCCATAGCATTAGGAAAATTCCATCAATTTTCAATATTATAAGATGATAATTTTTTTAAACAAATAAAAATGCTTTCAAGAATAAGCAGTATGTCAAAAATCTAAGAATTAAAAGAAAGTAATGGAACTGATTGAAAAATAATGCAAAAACAAACGTTTCTCTAGCTTCTCCTGCCAAAACATTCAGAAAATACCATTAATTTGCGATACGACGATTTTCTAGCTTTTTGCATTAAAAAGTTGTATTTAATGAAAAATAAATTGTTTAAATAACAAAACAAAAATTTAAATAAAAATATAGGATCTCCAAGTTCATTAAATAGACCATTGAATTAATAAAAAAAACTTTGATTCACGATGTTCCATAGAAATAAATTTGTTGAAATGAACAAGAAATTTTTAAATAATTAAATATAAGTTAACAAATACATAATATCTTCTGATTTATTCATTCATGAGGATCTATGAGAAAAATAAGAAAAACGTAATAATTAAGGGCAATATTCCGTAATGAGATATTTTTTTCTCAAAATGAGAATACTTCAAGTGCGAAACTGTAACATGAACATAGCTCCATTCTCATTCACCGGTGTCTCATTTTTGTTGCACCTCAAAACAACACGAAAATGGTGTACTTTTGAGGATCGACGATTTTCTGTGAGTGGAAAAAATTCAAGAATTTTTCGGATTTGTATAAAACTTGGTAAAACAGGGTTTTTGGGGTCGCTCATGTAGAATATGATGTCAAAATTAAACAACGTAATACTCAATGAAATTCTATGCAATTTTGGTAAAACCTGTTCTAATATATGTCCGTATGAATGCCCTACGTTTACTTTTTCTAGATATATTAGTGTACTTTTTGCCACTTTTGGGGGTCTTCCTGCGCGCTGTGCACCCTATTACCACAGATATGAAAAGTCAGGAAAAGTCAGAGAATTTCAATTTTTTGATTTTGTGGCAATCCTATTCTTTGTTGTAATTTTCAGGAAAGAATACTCTCGTACTTTGAAACAAAGAAAATTCTTTGCGTATGAAACAAAGAAGTGGAGAATAGGTAAAGGGGTTGCGAAATTTGCAACCACTCCAGGGAATCTTAAGACATCGCTTTATTATTTCGTTAGCAGTTTCGACCTCTCTCTATAAGCACCATTTGCATAAAACATTGATTCCGGTGCCGTGCGAGTTTGCACAAATTTTGCCAGACTCCCTCGACGTCTTTTTCTCATTTCCTCCCCATTATTCCCATGAGTCTCATTCGACTATTGAGAAAAATCTGGAGTTGTCAGGAAGTCGATTAGGGTCGGTCGGTCGACTTGGATTGTCGAGCCTTGCTTTTCCGCATTTTCGCTATTCATTATCACGAAATCTCTTCAACATGCCGCGACCAAATTATTTCAATCTTTTACGCAGAAGAAATTCTAAAGATTGATTATTAGATTCCCTTTTTTTCTATAAATAAACTCTGATTGTATGAGCGATCCAGATTTTGATCTTTTTGCAATTATGGTTCTTACCCTTTATTATTACTTGTTTTTTGTATTTATTTGTGGGTATCAAAGATTTTTGTTATTTTAGTCTCCTCTCTATATTATAAAAAGATCTCGCCGCTGTCGGTGTTTCAAAAATTTACCCCTGCCCATTAACCCTTCAACCCCTGAAACCCTCCTTACACCCATTTCCCCTTAACCCATGCAAACCTCTTATTAACCTCGTCCCCTTGGACCATGCAATCCTCGTCAGAGCCCTAGCCCCTTACCCCTGCAACCCTCCTTATGCCCCTTAACTACTGCTAAACTTCTTACAGTTAATATTCATTTTTTGAAAATGTTGCGTATAAAATGTTGCCCTTCTATCGGATTATGTCCCATTTAAGTTGAAAAAAAATATTAACGTGTATCGTAAATGAGAAGGTAAAAACATGCAAAAAAATAAACCGTACAGTGGGGTTTCCCTCTTTCCAGGAAAAATAAAATATATTTTAAATGACACCCCTTTCCCTTTTTTAACAATCAGATTTTTGAATGTATTTTCTAATACCAACCGGTAAAACAAATATATGAGCAATAATATACCTTTTTCTCGAAATATCTCGCCTCTTTTGCTGTTTCCAAAATTACTTACTACCCCTTAACCTTTGAAACCTTCTATATAACCCCTACCCCTCAATCCCTGTAACCCTTCTCACAAACCCTGCTCCTTAAAGCCTGCAACCCTCTTTACAACACGTCACATTTTACCCCTGAAACCGTCCTTACAACCCTTGATTCCTAACTCATACAATCCTCCCTTCAACCCCTACCCCTTAACCCGTGCATCTCTCTTTGCATTCTTTGCTCCTTAACCCCTACAACCCGCCTTGTAACCCCTGTACCTTAACCGCTGCAACCATCCTTACAACCCATGTACCTTAACCCAAGCAACCCTCCTTGCAACCCCAATCAGTTAATTCCTGAATGCGTTTTTACAACCCTTGCCCCTTAACCTATGTAACCCTCCATAAAACTATTGGCCCTTAATCCCTGCAACCGTCCTTATAACTCTTTTCCCTTAACTCATGCAACCGTTCTTATAACCCTTGTCCCTTAACTCATGCAAACCTCTTTGCAACTCTGGCTCCTTAACCCATGCAGCCCTCTTTGCAACCGATGCTCTTCAACCCCTGCAACTCTCCTTACAACTTCTGTACCTTAACCCCTGTAACCGTCCTTCAAAACACTTGTCCCTTAATGCATGCACCCTTACTGCAACCCCCTATCCCTTAACCCTTAAAACTGTCCTTACAACCGTTGCCCCTTTATCAAACCCTCCGTAAAGCTTTTGGCCTTTAACCCCTGCAATTGTCCTCATAAATAACTTGTCCCTTAACCTATGCAACCCTCCTTAATATCCCTTGACTCTCAATCCGTGCAACCCTTCTTGCAACCCCTGCTCCTTAACCCCTGAAACTCTCTATACAACCACTGTCCCTTAACTCCTGTAACCGTCCTTCAAACCCTTGTCCCTTAAGCCATGTAACCCTTTTTACAAACTTTTTTTGTTTGACCCATGAAATTTTCTTAAACCCGTATTCCTTAACCCCTGCATCCCTCATTGCAACTCCTGCCCCTCAACGACTCCAGCCCTCCTTACAACCACTGGTTCTAACCCCTGAAAGTCTCCTTTCAACCCCTGCCCTTATCGACTGCAGCACTCCTCACAACACCCGATCTTAAGCCCTGAAATCCACCTCGCAACCCATGCATATTAACCCATGAAACCCTCCTTATAACCCCTGCCCCTTAACCCTATAACCCTCCTTGCAACCCTTGCCCCTTAGCCCATGCAATTCTCGTTACAACCCTTGTCCCTTAACTCATTCCAACATTCCTGTAATTCATATTAAAACTAAAAAAATATGCAAAATAATATACCGTATATTGGGGCTCCCCTCTTTCCAGCAAAAATAGAATAACTTCATTTATTGCAACAACTAGAATTAATTTTATGTAATTCTAATAGCAACCTGTAAAAAAATGTATGAAATATGTACTTCTTCATCAATTCTAAGGATTGATTATTAGATTCTCTTTTGTTCCATGAATAAACTCTGATTGCGTGAGCGGTCTAGATTTTGATCTTCTTAAATTATGATTCTTATCCTTTAGTATTATTTGTTTCTTATATTTATTTTTGGGTATCGAAGGTTCTAGTTATTTTTTATCAGGTATTATATAATTATAGTATACGCTCAATATCAATTTTTAATTATCGGAGAAAAAATTCTGTTCATTTTTTTTGCGCAATTTTTCACTTTGAAAAGTGTTCTCTTTATAAATGAAAGACTAATGAAAAAAATGTGTGCACCACTCGTGAATACTTTAATCAATGTTTGCTTTTGATGAGAAATTGTTTCTTCTCTCATGTGAATATTTGAATCAAAAATTCGACTTTTTTACATTGTTTGTCAAAAATTTCACAGTATCGGTGGGAATTTGCGATATTTGTAGTTTTCAGTAAATTCGGCATATTTACGAAGATATTTTGTAAATATTTAATATCGTAATTGACAATTTTTTCTCGATTGTTTATTAGGCATATTTAGATATATGTAGGTACAATATTAAAAAATGTTCCAAATTCAAATTATATTTCCTCCTATTTTTATGTAGTATGTGCAGCATCAAATTGTTCATAAATTCAGAAGACAATTTTTAAAAAGGGCGAAAATAAAATCAGGGGCTTTTGAGAAAAGATTTAAAAATACGCGGAACAAACCTTTATTCATTTTAATCACGCTAATGGTATTTACTCAATAAAGTTTTGGATCGATTGAAATATTGAAGCTTACTTTAAGTTTCTGACTTGCTCATTAATTAAATTTACGTTCCTTGAGAGCAAACACAGCAAAATCAATATCGTGAAACATGAAGGGTTTCATGGAAGTTGATTAATACAAAATTTAAGAAGTACAAAGATATAGTAAATGTACATAAAAACGTTATAAATACCAAAAAATTACGGTAATAACGTTTTTTCGAGAGGCCTTATAATTTTTTTTTAAATTTTGTGATTCTTATAAACTGAAAAATTAAGGCAGTTTCTACTTTACCGAAAAAATACGGCTATTTGTACTGAAAATTCAGTCTGCCCTTCTGCAACCTTCTGGGGTGGAATAATATTTATAGAAAAAATGCCACAAATTATTACATGAAAAATTATATCATCATACATGAGAAGGTACTATGAAAAGTATGTAAAATAATAAACTAAGAATAATATAAGCATACAAATAATAAACCTAAAATTGGTGGTTAGAGATAAACCAGTAAAATTTGGAACTTAAGGACAACAGAATTAAATATAATTATGAAAAAGAATCAAGACACCATAACATTTTTTGTTATAATTTATTTCTTATCTAGGCAATCGAAAATTACGGGAACTTAATATTATAATTTTTTCATATCATATTATGAAAACATCTCGGAACCTCTGTTTTAAAAATCGAGACCTTCTCCACGGTATCGTAATTAACATATTTCATTGTATTCCAATTCAATTTTTAAAATTTAATTTAATTGATTAATTTAACACTGACGCCTCGATTTTTGTAAACTGTTTTTGTGCATTCCTAGACTTGAATTCCTTCGCACTTTTGTGATGAGAGCAGTCGCGGGTCCGAGAGAGAGGATATGCTTAGTCAAGCGTGACAAACAATATAAGGGCCGCACTCTTAGCGCATGAGTTGCATTAGTTGAGTTTCATAAATCGAGGTTCCAGTGGTATTAAATTATTAAAGCTGTCTTGATATTTTATTTTCAAACATATACCAATAGTCACAAGGGTAGGCAGAAAAAAAATGGTTTTAGAAGTCGCAAAAAATAGCATGCCTAAATCGATCGATTGAAATCTGGCTAACACGCGAGAGCAAAATAGGTATAAAAAAATTATTATTTGAAAAATTAATTTTTTTAAAATTGAAATTTTTTTACATTTTTTTTGGGTGTCTTGAGTCTTCTAAATTTTTGCCATATTTCAGGATACTTTTCTGCATGACATATTTATGTTTTAATATACCCCTGTAATTTACTTTTATTTTTTGCTCCCATGAAAACAACAACAAAATTTTCTGGCATTTAAGGGCTTTCTTGGGATCAAATAGAATTCCAATTAAAAATTGGATCCAATTTTATTCCTGTTTTGATCCCGCAGATAACTTGAATTTTTTGTGAGTTAATTATAGGAGCATATTAAAACATATTTAAAAAAATATTTAAAACTTTAAAAATGAACTTCTTTTAGACATTATATTGTTTGCGATTTCTAAAACTAGAAAATGCTGGGTAAGAACCAGAAAATGATCAAGATTTGATGACTAAATAAAAAATTGTCCTATGTGGAACATTTTGAAATCAAAAATAACAATTTCGCAATTTTTCAGGTTTTCATTCTTAACGTACTAGGGCTAGTATTGCGCACTTTCCCGCAATAGTAGACAGTAGAGAAACTAAATAATGAAATTGCTCAATTTTCGAATGTTTGAGTATTAGTTTATTAATTTTGGAAGTTTTATTCTGAAATTTTTATATTTTGACTTCCAAATTAATAGTGTTTAGAAGAAACATTTAGGAAAGAAAATATTGAGATTTGCATGTTAATTTTTTGTTTGCATTATAAGATATTATTATCATTCATCTTAAAGTTCGAAGTGGTCTAAATTGAATTATCTGGATAGTAAATTAATATGAATAAATGTATACATAAATAAATGAGTGAATTTATTGATAAAAATAAGACTTATTTTTTTTCTTGAATTCATTGAGGGGTCATTTATAAATTACGTAAGAGGATTTCTTATGAATTAACAAAAGTAGTTCAACTTTCGAACACACATTTGATTTTGCAACCAAAAAAGAGTAATTCCCAACAAACAATGTAATAGTTGATATTTTAACCAAGATAATATTTTTATTTTAAATCAAAAACCAAATAGTTTCATTTTTAACTAAAAAATATGAAACTTCTACCAAAAGAGATGGATTTTCAAATGATAAAACAATTTTTTAACAAGAATCGAATTTTCAACCAAAGAAGTTCCTTACTCAATAAAGAAAAAGTTCATTCAAAATGATGAATTTTCAAGTCGAAAAGACGAGATTTCCGTGAAACAGTTGAATTTTTAATCGAGTAGTTCAATTTTCAACAAAGAAGATTAATTTTCTATCAAAAACACGAATTTTCTACAAATTACATATATTATTCACCAAACAGTTGAATTTTAAAATAAAAAATCTGCCCTCTTCGCGGGCACATTCTCATGGCGCGCTTCGCTCGCAAGTTTGAGCGCGCCTAGGGCGCGCGACTGTTGGATCTCGCGCTTCGCGCTCGATCATATATTTATCTCGCGCTCGGGCGTATTTGCATCGCGCTTTACGCTAGGCTCCTCTAGATTTTTGCACTTCGTGTTCGACTTCGATGAAAAGAAAAAGTTTGTTTGCAAATATTATAAAATTATCAAAACCTCTACATATTAAGTGATTGTTAAATTTATTTTTATTTTAGAATTAAAAGGAACTTTATTTACTCAAGGTTCTATCGACCTTAAGGAACACATTCTCATCCAGACACTCGCGCTTCGCGCTCGATATTTGATTTGAAAATCATTTGAACCGTATGATAGAAACAAAAAAGTTTGAGCGCACTTACGGCGTGCGATTTGGTAAATACACTGAGCGCGCACTTTGTGCTTCGTGTTATATGTTCTTCATATACAAATTACTAAATTTGTATTTGATTTTAAGTGAAAAGTAATGATATAATTCAGGCGACAAATTTTATTAGTTAACATTTTATTTTAGCTTGTGCCGTTTATCAAAAAAGTTAATTTTTTCATTTTGAATATATTCTTACCACAAAAATTGATTACGGGT
>CAKNYM010050597.1:118052-145088 GCA_932195095.1 Andricus curvator | reverse complement strand
ATATGGTAGGATTCATTATAATTTATCATAATTTCCAACGGCATACAGACAACGATCATTAAAAAGAATATGCAATTTTTGACACATTTATTTCAGGTTAGTAATTACTTTGGACCAGCCGATCGGTATGCCTTTTGGTATATCTGCATTTTACGTCAAAAATCATCAAAATCTGTAGAGGCATACGTGCTGCTATCATTAAAAAGGTATTACCTTTTTGTGCAACAAAAGGGGTCTATTTCACCCCTAATGGACCACCCCACACGTATGCCGATCTTTTTCCGCTGGATTATTTTTTCGTTAACTTTCTTCTAGTAATTTCGGCATACGTGCTGCTATCATTTCAATATTTTCCGACATTTCCCAGCTAATGGACTGATGTCCAAATTTCCCACCTACATTACGATAATTGACACGTGTATTACTCTCAAATCTCCAAAGGGCATACGCGCGGCGACCATTGAATTTTTAGTACCGCGGGCTGACGGTCTAATACCTGGGTCAAGCCTAATAAGCTTCAGCTGAAGTTCAAGGTCACCCTTGATCCATGACCTGAGTACATGTTTGGACGTAAAATTTCCCGCTCTTTCGATTGTCGTTGTCAGAAATAGGGGTTCCCACTTGAAAAACAAAGTTGACCTTGAAATAACCTTGAAGGTCAAGATCAAGGTCAAATTCAAGGTCACCACTGGATTCCTCGTTAAAAGTTACTTCAAGAATGACCTTGACCTTGTTGAAAAATATTTTACCTGGAAAAATAATTAGCTGTTTTGTTACTTTTTGATATATTGTTTTTGGGTGTAATTAGGATTAATTTTTACCATTTATGTAAACTGCTATATATTTCATTTCACAAAAGTATTGTTTAAATGTCGATATTTCGACTCAAGAATGATATTTTCGCATGATACCAATATTTTTTAATTTAAATATTGTTTTTAGGGTTGCGTAGGTCCGGGCAGAATCCCTTATAGTTTCGATCAAGTGTTCGTCCGTTCGTCCATCCGTCGTAATTTTTTCCAAGTAGGAGAAGTGAGGGGAAACGAAGTAGGTGAAGTGAGGGTGATGGGGGGAGTGAGAGGAGGGGAAGTAGGTGAATTGAAGTGAGAGGAAGCAGGAGAAATGGGAGAGAAGGGAAGTACGGGAAATTCGGAGTGAGGGGAAATGAGGGGATGAGAAGTAGGGGAAATAAAAAAAGTAAGGGCGATTAGGGGAATCGAGGGGAAGTGGCGGGGGAATTAAGGGAAATTACAGGAAATTAGGGGTGAGGAAGTAGGGAAAGCAAGGGGAAATTAGGGTGCTGAACTAGAGGATGTAAGGAGATGTAGGGGCAATGATTAGAAATAATGTTGAAAGAAAGTAGGGTAAGGAAGTAGGGAAAGGGAGTGTTAGCTGGGGAACCGTGCAATGGGGGAATTAGAGGAGAAAGTCGTTAAGGAAGGGGTGAAGCGAAAGGAGAAGTCGGGGGTGGGGAAGTAGGGGAATTTATGGGAGTAAGGGGGGGGGTGGAAATATGGGAGGTGGAAGTTTGGAACGACTTGATTAACATCCTAATGGGCTACGGAACCCTTTTTTGTAGGCGCGCGGCGCCTACAAAACCGCGGGCGTGAAGCGGGAGTGTTATTGAGTGCAGTTCCACCGATCAAGCTTCGGCAGCGTGACGTCGCTTATACGTGAGTGGCGTGGCGTATCCAGTGGCTTAGAGGTGGAGGGGATACATAGGTTGGAAAGAGAAGGCGGATACCACTCTCGGACTCCTCGTTTACTCCTGTGTATCCCCTCCACCTCCAAGGCGCAAGATAGGCCGCGCCACTCACGTATAAGCGACGCCGCGCCGCCGAAGCTTGGTCGGTGGAACTGTACTCATTGTTGTTGTTGTTGCTGTGGTGGCTCGCTCGGCTTGGCTGGGCGGTATCCAGCTTTCCTTGTAAGTTCCGTTTCGACTTTCGTACTGGGCACTTGCCACCTTTTTTCTGAGACCCAAGTTGGAGGCACTACATTACTTCAAGTGATATTGATTATCAGTTCGAGTTTCAACCCATGAATTCAAAAGTCGTAATGCCTACTCTTACGTAAAGTGTTTTCAAATAATTAAGTGATTTTTCAACTGTGTTTCGGACTTGCGCCGTTTTTCGGATTCTTGTGAAGTGAAGTTATAAGTGCTCTAGTACCTGTGACCAGTATTTTTTTCCTTCTGGATTATAGTGGAGAAATTTTACCGACTCTGTTGTCTTCTGGTTTTGTGGGAAGTGACAAGTCGGACGACATGCACGTCCATTTGCGTCGGAATCGATCTTTTGGATAAGAATCGTGGTCGTAGCTTCCGAACCCTACATCTGGGCTAAATTTTCAAAACTAATTAAATATTTTTTATGTGAGATGTGTGATTTTAAATTGACAATACGTTTCACCCTCGCTAGACTACGTCAGCTGCACGAAAAAAATGTATCCGTGAAAAAGTCACGAACTAGTAGCTAGGTCTCGGATATGAGAAAAATTCATCGGATATTTATGTATTTTAGTAAATAACCTGCGAACATTGAGAAAGATTGACGAACTCGATGTGAAAATTCTAAAATGGTTCATCACTTCTTTTTTACGTGAATAATTACAAAAATATTACGAGTGATTGGGAAAAGATTCTTAGAGCACTCACGAGCTTTCCCGACAAATCTGGGAACTAGACACTAAGTCCGCCTGTACGTGGCCCACACATACTCTCTCCCAAACGCGCGGTGCGTGCGTGCGCTCGTATGTGTGCCTTAAGCTCGTCGGATGAGTGGCTAGAAATTTTATAATACCTATTTTGTTTGGCCTTGATGGATGCGCGTGTTTACGCACTCCTGGTTTATGTTTAGAAACTGGTGAGTCAGCAGTCTTTGAGGGTTCGAATCTTCTGAGTTGCGAATTTAATAAATTAATATAAAATTAAATCGCACAAATAAAATTTTTCCTCTTTATATTTCAGTCTGAAATTTTCAGGAACTGTTCGTAGGAAATTCGAACTGTTCGTAAGAAACTTCAAAATTTATCCATATATTTCTCATAGAAATAAGGATGTAATGTTTCATTTTTTTATCTCGTATCCGAGACCTAGCTACAAGTTCGTGACTTCTTCACGGATAAATTTTTTTCGTGTGCTGATAATTTGATAGCAATTTTGACCGATTAAAAAAAATATATAGACCTTTTTCCGGAAAAAGAAGAAATTGGGGGGATCGATCACTAAAAATCGAACTCCGAATTGTTTCAGGTAAAAATTTTGGACCACCCAAGTAATTTACTGACATTTTCAGTTTCTACAACAGAAAACACAACTCTTACTTACAATTTTGTATTAATATCTTTTTTCGACAATTAAATTATATTGCATATTCACTTAAATAAAGAGCATTCTGTAATGTGATAATGAATTTATGACATCCTAGTTAAATATTATAAGAAATTCAATTTTCTTGCGAACAGCTTCCATCTGAAATGTTTATGATAGTTTTCCAAGCGGAGAACAGAAATTCTTTCCACGTAACTGGAAAATTCGACGTTTAGCAAAGCACATCAAGGAGAAAAAGGAAGGGGGTGAAATTGTAAGGCGAGTCGAGACGGGATTGGTCGGATCGTAATTGGGTCGCCTGGCCAAACCATGGTGAAAATCGACAACTGAGAAGGCAGCAGTAAAGCAGCACAATCTTCTAGAGTAAAAATAGAACCCCTTGGAAATCTCTAATGCCGCACTTTATCTTCAAACGTTTCTGCAAATTTATTTCCAAGAGTCATTTTCCAGAAAATCTGAACACATTTTCAATTTTCATCATTTATTGTATATTGGCTAACAAACACCGCCGGGCCCTCCAGGGGGCGACTTGCCATCCAGGAAAATGGCACTGGCTGCCAGTAGAACTGCCTAATATTACACCTATGGCCACGCCTTTATTATATATGTGTGTGTTACAGAAAATTTAACGAAACGACAAAAAGTTCATAAATTGAACTTAAATAAAATTTGTACGCGCAATTTATTTATACTTGCTTTCGTGGTTGAAAAACAATGACTGTTGTTTATCTAAATACTCTGCATAATAACTGAACCAGAATATACATACAATTTACAACAGTCTTATTCATTCGATAAAAATGTTATTTGTATTAAAAAGAAATGATTCCTTCGAACTAACGAATTTTTACAAGTTTCAGAAAAATTTTCTTTTTCTCAACACCAAAAAAGCTAAATTTTCGACAAAAAAGGAACATTTTTAACAAAGTAGTTGAACTAAAAAAAAAGCATTAAATTTTCTATAAAATAGTGGAAGTTCCAACTACAATAATGAATCTTCAAAAAAAGTATTTTTGACAAAGAAGTTGAACATTAAACCAATTAGTTGAATTTTCAATAAAAAAACGTACTGTCTATGGTTGCGGAATTTTTCGTAACTCTAACCCCTTTTCCAGCTCGTTCAGGGCTAACGTTACGGAAAATTCCGTAACCATAGACAGGGCCATAAAAAAATTAATTTTCAACGAAAATTATAGTAGAGGATAGTTCAACCAAAAATAGATTTTAATTTTAAATAAAAAACAGTCGAATTTAACCAAAAAATATGAATTTGCCACAAAGAATGCAATAGTTGATAATTCAACCAAAAAAGACTTTAATTTATTTCAACCAGAAAAGAACAATTTTCAACAAAAATAGTTGCATTTATAAGTAAAAAAAACGAATGTTTTACTAAACAGTTGAATTCAAAAAAAAAAAAGTAATTTTCAATTAAAGAGATGAATATTCAACTAGTAAAATGAATTTTTCACAAGGTAATGCAATTTCCCACCAAGTAGTTGAAATTTCAGTTGAAAAGATTAATTTTCTATCAAAAAAGGCGATTTTACAACAAAATACATAATTTTTCAACTAAATTGTTGAATTTTCAACTGAAAACAATAAATTTTCTACCAAAAATGGAATATTTACATTTGAAGTTAAAACGATTAATTTTTGAAAAAAAACACGGATTTTTAACAGAATAGTTAAATCCTTAACCAAGAAAATAATTGTTTAAAAAGAGTAGTTCAACTTTCAATTAAGTAGTTGAATTTTCAACTAAAAAAGATTAATTATAAATGCAAAATTTAATAGTTAAATTTTCAGTAAAAAAAAATTAATTTGTAACAAAGAATGAGTTTTCAACAAAATAGTTTAATTCTAAACCAAAAAAAATTAATTTTCAACAAATTAGTTTAACATTCAACCAAGTTGTTGATTTTAACCAAAAAAGTTAAATTCTCATAGATTAGTTATATTTTCAATGAAGAAAATTAATTTTCAGCTAAAAATGTATTTTAATGTGTTTTTTAATTAACGTAAGGCTTCCAGGTATAACGAGTCGGTGCGAAAATTCATTTTGATCAACCAAAAATGTTTTATTTAACAACAAAATAAACAATATATTTTTCATAATTTTTCCAATGTACCTTTTTTTAAGATTTTCAAATTGACTAAAGAAGAGCTTAAGTCATTGAAATAAGTATTAAGGAATAATTTCCAACTGGTTAGAGTGAGAACAAAATTTTTTTTGATGTTTGGAACAAATTAATGAAAAAAGCCATTTTCTCGTGATTAGCAATGATTATTTGTTTGAAAATCATAGTTTTTATATAAAATATAAGAGAAATTAATGCCTAATTGCGATTAGTTAGGAATAGCTGCTGTTTGACAATTATTTAAACAATCTCTATAAACAAATACAGTTTTTGTAAGTCACAATGAATAGGCTCAATTTTCTTGCAGAATCAACCAAAAAGGTCTTTCCAATAACTACTTGTTGTCATTTTTAAAAAATTAACAACTTTTACATATTTAAACAATATTTATAAACAAATTCACATTCTCAACATTATTCCACGAATAGGCCGAATTTTTCGCGGAACCAACTAAAAATATATTGCCAGTGACCCCTAGTTATAATTTTGTTTAAATTGATAAAAAAAATTAATTATTTGAACAATTTTGATAAATAAATGCACATTTTGACCATTTTCATAAAAATAGGCTCCATTTTCTAAGCGAAATCAACTAAGAATTTATTGCCAATGACTCTCTGCAATGATACTTTGTCAATGGACAAAAATAGTTAATTATTTAAACAATTTTTGTAAACAAATGTAAGATTTTGGCCAATCTTGCAGAAATAGGCTCAATTTGTTTGCAGAATGAACGAAAAATATCTTACCAATGACTCTTTTTTTTGTCATATTTATTGCGGAATCAACAAGAAATGTATTGCCAATTATTACTTCTAATCATATTTTTCTAATTAAGAAAAAGTGTTGATTATTTAAACAATATTTATGAAAAAATCCATAGCTTGACCATTTTTCAATGAGAAATAATAATTTTTTTTGCGGAATAAACTGGAAAATGAAATGCTAATTGGATAAATATGACAAAGAGGAGTTATTGGAAAGACATTTTTGGTTGATTCTGCAAAAAATAGTTTCAGTTACGTTACTTATCGCACAGTAAAAACTCTGGGATAAATTTTGTTGCACCCAATTTCAAGATGGGGTTCCATCTCGCTCGGAGTTGGGGTACGAAACTATCGTCGATTGTTTGTGCCGTAAACTGTAAAAATAATTGACAGCAGATGGCGTTTCGTACCCCCAGCCCGAGGGAAACGATACCTTTTGTGATGGTACCATTCACATTACCAAGACTAATTTTTGTTGCAGGGAAATGTTACCCTGAAATTAGCGTTAGATTCACACTTTGTTTTTTCTGTGCGAAAAAAGGTAACTAGTTACAGTTACGTTACTAGTAACTGCAATTAGTTACAGATACTAGATAAATTAGCTTCAAGTTACCTATAAAAAGTTACTTTTATCACTTCCTTAATTTTATAATTTAAAAATCATAATAACTAGGATGATAATTTATAAAAATTTAATTTTAAAAGAAATAAGCGTTAGTTAAAGTAAATAAAAAATACACAATGTATATCGGCAAGTGAACAACAATACATATTTAGACTAAAATTTAAATTAATACACATTTCACTCAGAATATCCTAGGGTATCAGATTCTGAACGGGTCTTGTTTTTCCACATTGTTCGGCAGGATTTTTCTTATTGAATTTCAAGTTAAAATCACAACTCACATATTTAATTTTAGCAATTCTATTCCCCTGTTTCACGGTATTATGCAAATCATAACTTTCGACTGATAAAATAGTTGAAAAAGATTAAAATGTTTCAAATTTCGGTATTATTCAATTTGAAACGCTTTAAATTCCTAATATTTCATGTAAAAATATTGCGTTTTCAATAAATAGATAACTTTTCAACAAACTAGTTGAATTTTCAACCAAACAGTTGTATTTTCAACAAAAAAATATGAATCTTTTTCACCGGAAGAAATGAATTTCAAACCAAAAAGAAAACTCTTGAACAAAAGAGTTGCTTTTCAAGCCAAAAGGATGATTTTTCGTCAAAAAAGTTACTTTTCAACCATATAGTTGGACTTTCTACAAAAATAGTTACATTTTAAATAAAATACAGGCATTTTTAACCAAATATTTGAATTTTCATACCGAAAATATTAATTTTCTACAAAAAAGATAATTTTCAACCAACTGGTTGATTTTTGTATCATTTTCAAACCAAAAAGACAAATTTTCAACAAAAGAGTTACATTTCCAACAAAGAAGTTAATTTTTAACCAAACCCTCACAACAAGATGATATCTCTGGCATATCCCTAGGATATCTCGGCAGGATATGTGATCTCCTGAAAAATGTCCCATAAATCTCCCGGGATATCCGTGGAATATTCCAGGGATATAATGACGATATCTCGTACGGAATATCCACAGGATATCCCAGTACTACACTAAATTGTCCCACGAACATCCCGATATTATAATAAAGAATCCTGCTGATATTCTAATATATTACTAGTGGATTTTCATTTAAGAAATAAAGACGAATATATGACATAACATTTAATCCCTTTTAAGAAGTTTTGAATGTATATTTTACATGTTATATGTATGTATAAAAACGCTGAAGGTTAGATATGTATCCACAAATATCTCTGGCAATGAACAAAACTCATGAACAATTTGTCCATGTAATTTTGTTTTCGTGTTTTATATTAACTTTGTATTATCTTACCTATTTCAATTTTATTTATTTTACTATTTGGAAAGCAAACCTTCCATCCACTGTTCAACGCTTTTATTTGTCATTTTATTGAATAAAAATTTTTGTTCATTACTCTTGTTACTAATGATTTGATTTCCATGTAAACACAGTAAAAACTTTTGAACTAATTTTGTTGCAGCTAATTTTAAGGTGGGATTCCATCTCGCTCGGACTTCGGGTACGAAACTAACGTCTATTGTTTTTGCCGGAAAACTGTAAAAAAATTGACAGCAGGTGACGTTTTTACCCCAAGTCCGAGGGAAACGATACCTTGTGTAATGGTACCATTCACAATACCAAGGTTATTTTTTGTTGCAGGGAAATGGTACCTTGAAATTAGCGTTAGATTCATACTTTGTTTTTTCTGTAAAACCTATTAATCTCGTTAAATTAAGTACATTTATGCATTTTATGCACTTTTTAGCTTAAGTTGACTGTAACGTAGAAAAAAGCCGAAACTTCTGATCTATTTAAACCTTCAGTTTGCATGCATGAATTCATTGAAACTGATACACTATGATAAAATTTGTTTAGCTTTTTCATGATTAAGAAAATTTTTTGTTTGATTTGACGTTATGTTCACAAACATGATCTTAGTGTACGTTGTACGCTCTACCAGAAAAAAATATACATATAGGGAAGCATAATAAATAAAAAGTGTCTACACGTACCGGAGAAATCTGGTTATTTGTAACGAAATTTCGGTACAAATAGCCCCTTTTCTAGCCCTATTTGTACCAAAATAATCCGGCTATTTGTACCGAAATTTCGGTACCCGTAGCCACGGCATAATAAATACATACGTATACAGTCTTCTCTGCATTTAAACACGGAATAAACAAATAGTCATCTCAAAATTGTGACACTTAAAAATTTTCAAATATAGTAAAACGACCGCATACTGTCAACAAAAAGTCACAAGTCTTGAAAAAGACCAAGGCCAAAGACCAAGACCAAAATATTTTTTGTGAAATAACGATGAGTATGTTTATTCAAAGCGGAATGAGTATAAATTATTTGCAAAAGGTACATATATGAATTTCCAGGATTGTAAAAAATTATATAATTAGGATATCTTGGGGATATCCTTGACATATCCTGCATTTTAAATATGGCACATCGTAAGAATATCCTAGGATCCCGAATTATTGAATTTGAGATATCCCGGACTATAAAAATTTGGACATTAATGGGATATCCCTGGCTGTGAGGGAATAGTTGAATGTTCTACCAAAATATTTTATTTTTCTATACAAAAAAAAAACGAATTTGAAACAAAATAATTAAATTTTCAACTAATAAATAGTATATTACGTAGCCATTCACCACCAGCTATGTACGATATTTTTCATAACAAGCGCATCGGAAATTCGGCTTTCGCTGTCTTTTGAGTGATAGCGAGATAAAAAAGTACACTGCCAGAATTAAAAGGATTTGAGAAAAGTTGAAAAAAAAGTTATTATATAAAAAACATATTTTTGGTATAAGATTTAAGAAAAATTAATGTTCGATTACGAATTATTGAAAAATATGTCGTTTGGTAATTGTTTAAACAGTTGTTATAAACAAACTTACATTTTGACTATCTTTTCCCAAAGGATTATATTTTCTCCCAGAATCAACTAAAAATTCGTTTCGATAACTCCTTGCTAAGATTCTTCGGAAACTAACATGAATTGATAATTATTTTTAAAAAATGTATAAAAAATGAATAGTTTGACTATTTTTCAAGGAATATGCTCCTTTTTGCAACGAAATAACTACAAATATCTTGACAATGACCCTTCGAAATTATAATTTACAAAGTTATAACAATTGTTTATTATTTAAACAGTTTTTATTAATGGAATAAACTTAAAATGTATTTTTGATGACTCCTTGCTATGATAACTTACAAACTGACAACGATTGTTCCATTGTTCATTATGCGAACCATCTTTATACAAAAAATGTACAGTATGACTATTTGTGATCGAATAGGCTCTATTTTTTGTTTACAAATCAACTACAAATATCCTTCCAATGACTCTTTGCTTTGATCCATTGCATTTGGAAGAAAAATGGTAAAAGTTTTTAACATTTGTTTATAAAAATTGTTTAAATAATCATAATTGTGTTCAATTTTCTATGTAGCATGCCGTGTATCATCGGAAAGACATTTTTAGTTAATTTCGCAAAAAAATTAGGCCTATTGAATGAAAAATAGTCAAACTATACATTTGTTTTTGAAAATTGTTTGAGTAATTACCAATTGGTGTTAATTTGCAAATAAAAAATAGTCAAACTGTAAATTTGTTTATAAAAACTGTGTAAACAACTGCCAAATCGCATCTTTTTTTTAATAAGTCGTAATCGAACATAAAATTTTCTTACATTTAATACCAAAAATCTGAATTTTAATAAGCTGAACGTTGCCAATCCCAAAAAAATGACTTTTCTTCAATAATTTGTTTATAATATTATAACTTTGTTTTAAATTTTTCTCTCCCACTACAGTTATAACCAGATTGTTCTTGGACTGATTCAAGACCTTTTTTAATAAGTCTGAATATCGTAGGCTAAAAATTGATTTGACCATAGATACTTTATTTGCCCCAATGCGCAGTGCCCGGCAAATTATGAATTATGAATTACCCTTCCGATCGTTTGGTAATCAATTAAACATGTTGTATCGAATAAGTCGAAGATTTCTTTTAGTAAAATGTGGTGGTAAAATGTCAACTAAATTCCATAGAAAGAAATTCGAAAATATTTTGAAAATTTTGTTCTACCAGTGTTTTTTTTTAAATCCATATTTTTTTCTTGCATTCTTCCGTCGAATCTCAGATTTTCCGAGATTTCGACGGGACACTCGCTTTCAACGAAACGATAACACTGGACATGGATGACACGTGAGAATAATGAAAACGATGAGGTTATGTGCGGCACTGCTGTAGTGAAGTTAGCATAGACAAACGAGACATGCGCTCGCATAATCCCATCACTTTGATTCAGTCGTGTCATGTATTACTTTCAACCCTAGGGGCAAACGTAACTTTCGCCCCGCCAGCTGATACTCGGCAGGAATCAACCACTTTCGCTTCGCTCAAGAGGCAGCGAAAGTCGAAATTTCGATGCGCATCTTATCAAAAATTATTAATCTTCAACCAAACAACTGCATTTTTTAAAAAGTAGTTCAAGTTTCAACCATGTAGTTAAATTTTCTTCCAGAAAAGACAAATTTCCAACTAAATTGCTGAACTCTCTACAGAATTTTTTTTTTATCAAAAGAGATGAATTTTGGAACCAAAACAATAGTTCCGACAAAAAGTCGAATTTACAACAAGAATGTTCGTTATTTTTCAATCAACTAGTTGAACTTTATACCATAATAGTTGAATTTTTTAAACAAAATACATGAATTTTCAACTAAAAAAGATTTTAATTTGAAATCAAACACAGTTGAATTCAACCAAGAAAGACGGATTTTCAAGAAAATTGCTGAATCCTAAACCAAAAGAGATTAATTTTCTACCCATAACTAACCCATAAACCTCTCATAATAGGAAATATAAAAAAACACAAAGTAACTTCAAGTAACCAAAATTGAAGGTCCAAGTTACTGCAAAAATTGTAACTAAGTGACGTTAAAGGTACTTTTTAAAATAGTAATGAAGTTACCCTAGAAGTTACAAAGAATGTAACTTTATAGTCACTTACCCATTTATTTATTAAAAAATATTATTGGTTTTTACATCATTTAACAATCGTGCGGCGCATTGAACCCGCACGTCATGCGAGGCACGTCGTGCGTGCGAAAATGCATTAATTTTGCCAACACGTGCCTCGTTCAAGTGATGGGCACCAGAGTGCGAGCAGAATGCGTCGCATTTCGCTGTCACGCTTGCAGTCACGCAGTGTTGATGTTATGCGACGCACATCCTGTAGGCACGGTGATGGCCGGGGATGACGTAAATTTACGTAAATTTAAAATGATCAAAATTAAAAATAAACGTAATATTAAAAATATTAAAAAACTAATTATTGAACCGGGCTTCACATGTTTTGGTCCAAACGCAATGGTATTTCACCGCTTTTGAAAATTCTTGTGAACTTTAATTTTTGGAAATTGAATTTAATGAATAATATCAATAAATATTTGTTAAGTAATAAATTTATCATTTTCAGGGACCGTTTGCTCTCTGGCCAAAAAATTGTATACCCTCTTCTACCATGCGGCGGTTCAATTATAAATGAAAAATTTATAGATACATTAAGTTTTGAAAAAATGTTAATTGATTAAATCACTTAAGCATCATTTTTATCATTATACATGAAAATATATATAATCGTTTAAATAATATCAATAATAATATAAGTTTAAAATGCACTGAGCGAAATCTTTATTGAAATATATAATCATTTTCAAAAAGCGCGCGATGGCAGTATATCAACGATATGCGTAGTAAATACAATCGCTAAACGCTCGCTTGACTAGTGCGTAATGTGTCATTTTCCCTCCATTTGCAAAGAAGAAGAAGTAATTGTTTTTTTCCTGCTCCCGGCGTCTCATTATTGTGTCCAGTTTTATGCGTTTTATCAAATATATCGCAATATAATCCATAATTGAAATCTTGGATTTTAAGTTATTGTGGATTTTTTTTTCGTTAAGCTTTTCGAATAATTTTGCCAAAGTTTGAGACTGAAGCACACTTTATTATAATATTCTTTTACGAATTACGTTTAACTTTACCAAAGATTTTAAATAAGTGAGTTATATGTAGATCCACGACTTTGATAAAATAATAAACAATATAAAATTAATTTTCCACTTGTTATTTTACATTTAAAAACAATTAAATTAATTATTTATTAACCCTCCCATTAGACCTGCACTTCGTGCGTGCAATCTGCCCGCACGCATTGTGACTGCACGACGTGCGACCCATGTGTGCATCAATTGATGTCGCAGCTGTGTGATCATATGCGTGCACGACGTGCGGGGTAACCTGCACGAATACCCGCACAATGCGCGCATCGTGCGTGCACAATTGTTATCTGGGTAGTTACTTGGAACAAGTTACTACCCAACTCTCTTTTAGCCACACTGTGTGGCGACGTAGTCTTGGAATGCCGCTACCGGCCGTTTTGGAACAATAATGTAACTCAGCTATTGCTGTTTGGAGAACGTCTTTGTTTCGAATTGAGTGCTTACTTTAAAAAAAGGCTCTCCAACTTCTTTGAACGCCCCTGCTCGGAGCCGACAAAATTAAAAACATGGTGATAAAAACAATCTCCAAACAGAGAGCATACTCTAATTCCGTCTGGACGTTCATCTAAAGGATTTAATAAGTCCCCGTAATCCAGGGATCTTTGGAGAAGAAAATCTCTCGGCGCCGAAGCTCTATTGCGCGCGAATTGAGAGACACGGGCGTCGCGACGGCACGAGTCCGGTTGCGCGCGACGCTCGCGATTGTGGACAGTCTTCAGTCCGCGAGTGGCGAGCCGCGCAGATCGAGTGTACCAGACCAACCAGTCAGTTTAAGTTTATCAACTGCACGCGTTGTCACAGTCTCTATAAAGTGTATACTATATGAAAGCAAAAAACAGCAATTAGAAAATCTGAATTAAAAAAAAAATAATAAAAGCAGAAAGAGAGAGAGAGAGAATAATAAAAAAAAAAATTACAAGATAAAATCGCATACAGAAAGCAAAAAGGAAGTGAAAGCTAAAAAAATCTCGGTTATTTCGCAAAGTGAGCTTTTCGCCCTTGTGTGCGCTTTTTGACGATTTCGCGCTTTCCGGGTTTATTGTTCTCTATTGTGCTGCCGCTTTCGCCGAAAAGTCGTAGGTCAGGTTCGCGTACTACCTCAACCTTGTTGTGATTTTTTCTGTGCCAGTGAACTCCCGAGTGACACGACTTTGAAATCTGTTTCTTGTTTTTTATTTGTGATGTGTGCTCTCTCGTGTTAGTGCAATTCCGGAAGTAGGAAGTTGCAACAAAGGAAGAAAGGAAGTAGCGTCAAAGGAAGAAAAGTGAACAAGGAAAAAGGATTCGGTGAGTAGGGTACAATGGTTGCCCCCCCCCCCTATATTATTGGCCATTTGCTTTAAATATTCGTAATTGGGGAATATTCACAAGTAAAACTATTAATAAACAGTGCAAGATTGCTCTCAACGCACTTCATGCTATTATAAAGTTTAATCGTCAATATTTCTTAATATATGATCATTTTCAAGTGGCCAATCATTGCCAAAGGTGGCCAATCAATGGTTCAATCAATCCATTACCCTAGTTTTCTTCTTTCTTATTCTTGGAGAACAAGCTGACGAAGTTGTTTTCGGGGCATTCCGTTTCAAAAGGAAAAAGTTGGTCATTGATTTATTTTCTTTTTTGATATCGCATGGGGTTTGGGGTACTAAATAATCCGGCTAGAGGGGTTGGCCAAATTTTCAATATTTGAGCTGATATTTCTAATTGAAAATTGGATACTGTTTATTTAATAAACAATTTTTAATTGTTGTTTTTCATTGGCGAGACACCACGAAATTAAAGGCGAAGTAATTAAATATAATGTTTGAAGTGTCGTTCAGTTTTTTTGTTATTATTGTTATTTATTGTTATTGTTATTATATATTATTTAATTAGCAGAAATGCTTTTTCTTAAGGATTAAATAGACTCCAGTTATTTTATTCCATAATATTTTCATCGCTCTATATGTAAAAGTAATATTTAGTTACGATTCACTACATATAACTATTTTTTCAAATCATTATCAAATTTAATAAACACGTCGACTTTTTGTCTGTCATTGAATAGAAAGCCTTTAAGTTTTTCATGGAGTGGACTAAAAATTACTTTTCAGTAACAATTTTCGACATTACTTGATTTTTCGGTAGAAATGATTATATTTTAAACAAATTAAACGAACTAATGCACAATTTAACCAGTTTTTAACATAAAGAGTTTATTTTTTCAACTATATTAAATATCAGTATCTCCACAATGACCTCCTACGTGGAAAATTTACCAGCAGGTAAACATTTTTGCGTTTAAATAATTTTCTTAACGTATGAGTGATTTGGCTATTTTTTAACGCTCAAACATAGCTCTTCTTCAACAAAATCTGAAAAAAAAGCAAAGTGATATGTTTAAAAATGCCTGCGTTGTGCATTTGTTCATTGAATTAGTTTGAACCATTAACCATTTTTACCGGAAAATAAAGTAATGTCGAAAATTACTTCTTAACATTAATTTTTAGTACATTTCATGAAAAACCGTAAGCTTTTGTATTCAATAACAGCTAAAAAGTTAATTTGATTATTAAATCTGATAATAATGTTCAAAAAAATAGAAATAGAAAATTTTATGGAATAAAATATTTTTAAGTCTTGCTAATTCTTAAGGAAACATTTTTTCTAATTAATTTGTGTATAATAAATAAACAATTTTTTATATATGCTCAACAATATAACTGAGCATTCCTGGAAACAATGTACACTAATTAAATTTTTTTTAGCAATTGCAAACAGTTCAAACAAAATAGGAGACTTGAATTTTCAAAAATACTTATTTTCTTCGCTACCGAAAAACTTTGAAAATTTGTTTAAAAAATGCCCAAAAATACGTTTTGGCTACTTTGTGCTTAATTTAAGGGCACTTAAAATTTTAAATTTATTTCGTGTTCAATTTCGCGATGTTCCTAGCATCGAAAAACTACAATTAAAAATTGTTTATCAAATAAACAATATGAAATTAATATTTTTTAATTTCAATACTTTCTGCATACATTTTGTATTGATGCATTATTCTCGCCCGATCAATAAATAATAGTAGAGATAAAAATTGTTTATTTAATAGTGTTAATTATGGTATTCGTCAGTTAATTCAACTGGGTGTCAATTTCTGAAATAAAAAAAAATTGGTTAAGTCTAATTTAAAACGTTAGATTTGAAAATACTTTAAAATGTTTAAGAATACGTTGTGTATACTCTCCCGGTATATTTTTCGAGATGCTGATTTTCTTTTCCGGCATATTTTGCCGGATCTTAATTTTGCTTCCATCATATTATTTTATTGCATAGCTTTTGAAAAATAATGAACAATACCATGTGCTCTTGTTATGACCAATCATTTTTTTCCAAGTCATAAAAAAACTAATTAACTTTAGATTTTTTGGAATGCATCGCAGATTCTTTGGAATTCCTTAGAATTCAAGAGCGAGTTCAGTCACACTCGTCGTCCGTACGAAGTTCTCTGTCAACCTCCGCCACATAGATATATCTACTTTTAATTTTCTATTTTGGCATATTTTTCCGGAAATCAGTTTTTATACTAGTTGGAATTAACTTTAAATTCTTTGAAATTCTGCAGAATTCTTTAGAATTAAATTAAGTTCAAGTTAATATATGCCGGAAGAGAAATTTACAAACCGACATATTTTTCCAGAAGAGAACAGTCGACCTTAAAAATTTAGTTTTTTAAATTTGTCATGCTTTTAATTTAATCGTTCTTTTTTGAACCTTTTGAATACGTAAATTAATTCGAAAGTAGTGAAATTTCCAATTTCATTATTAATAATTTGGCGACAATAAGAAATGAATCTAAAGCTCATAAGTAAAGCGATTTTAAGCACTTTTAAATAAAGAATCTATTACTTCCATTTTTGAAAATATTTTTCTTGGTATATTAAGTCTCTTAATCACTTGGCTTTGCTAAATATTGACAGAGTAGTCTCACCGGAAAATTCAGAGTTGATTCTATCGATCTCCTCGCAAAAAACTGCAATCCTCGTACAATACGGCTTGAGGATAAACGTCCACAAATTCCTCATATTTTCGTGTCATTGTTGCTTCTCTTCTTATTCGTACAGTTGTTCAATTCATGATGATTTTACGGGGCATTATTTTTTGTAAAAATAGGACCGAAATTTTTGGAAATATTGAAATTAATTATTGCTAATTATTGACCTGGATTACTTTATTAATTATTTTTAATTATGGAAAATATTGAATATTATTGCTAATATCGAGGAAGAATTTAATAATTAATTTTTATAGTACTAATTCGTAATTAAAATGGGAAAATGGAAATTAAATTCTAGTATTCAACTAAAGCAGTTTTAATTATAAATGGAAATGATAAACCAATTGCAATTGCATAATTAAATCTCTTCGAAAAACTAGATCGACCATTTATGTACATACTGTTATTGAAAATCTTAGAAGAGATTACATTTTTTTTTAATTTTGACCAATCTTTATTTTTTAAAGTAGATATTATATTTTAGTGTTATCATTCAATATATTATAGTTAAAAAGTTAAGACTTTGCTCTGAACTAGTTGCATTGTTTTTGTGCTCTTCGTCAAGTTACAACTTCTCATTAACGATAATGATTGGTCTCTATAGGTAAATAAACTAGGAGCTGTACGTCCTCATAAACTCTTCTTTTTCTCAAGAATGTTTAACGGAAGTCTCTAAATAAGGCCCTACTTATTTTTCGACTTTTATTATTGTCGTAGAAGATAGTGCTTTATTATCAAACTGTCTACTGTTACGGAATTTTCCGTAAGTCCTAGCGCTATTCTTGACCGGTTGGTTTTATGAGAAATTCCATATTACTAATCAGCGTCCTTTATTATTGTATTCAATGAATGTAAGAAAAAATTTGTGTATGTTTCAGAAATGTTTTACCGACAGAATAAAAATTTTGCACAAATTAAATGTATTCTAACATTCTATGATATGATTTAAAACAGGTTTTTACAGTTGCATTAACAACCAAATAGTTCAACTTTCAAGCAAAAAAGACGAAATTTTCAACAAAACAGTTGAACTTTTAACTAAACTGTTAAATTTTCAAGCCCAACAGATGAATTTCTTCGAAGACAGTTGAATTTTCAATAAAAAAAAGTTCATTTTAAACCATGAAAGATGAATTTTTAACTAAGAAAGATGACTTTTCTACCATAAAAGATGAATTTTTAATCCAAAAGTACCAATTTTTAAAAAAACAGTTGAATTTTCGATCAAAAACCGAATAGTTGCATTTTCAAATTAAAAAGGATATATTTTCAACCAAAAATGGCATTGTTACATTTCAATCAAACCAAGTTAAATTTTCCATCAGAGAGGTGAATCTTAAAAAAAAAGAATTTTTAAAAAATTAGTTCAACTTTCAACCAAGTAGATAAATTTTTAACCAAATAGTTAAATATTCAAGCAAGAAGACGAATTATCTAGGAAACAGTTAAAGTTTCAACCTGAAAATATGATTTTTTTTTAAATTTAGTTTTCTACCAATTAGTTAAACTTTAAAATGAATAGTTTAGTTTTTAATCAAATAGTTGAAATTTGCACGAAAATAGTTAATTTTCCAACAAAAAAGTTAATTTTCAAGCAAATAGTTTAATCGTCTACTAAACTGATGAATTTTCAAGACAAAACACAAAATTTTTTACAAATTAGTTGAATTCGCAACCCGAAAATATTAATTTTCAACGACAAAGTTAATTTTCTATCAAATTGTGGCATTTTTTAGCCAAAAGACGAATTTTCTGCAAAACAGTTGCATTGACAACCTGAAAATAAGAATTTTTAAGGAAGAAGTTAATTCAAAACAAAATAGTTCAATTTTCAACTAACATGATGAATCTTCAATTAAAACAGATTACTTTTCAATCAAGCAGTTGCATTTTTAACAAAAAATGATGAATTTTCAGCCAAGAAGAGTAATTTTCTTCCAAAAAACACGAATTTTCAGCAAAATAGTTGAATTTTCACGTAGGAATGTTAAATTTTCAATTAAAAATATCAATTTTCAATCAAAAAAATAATAATTATACATTATTATTTAAAAAAATGAATCCTCAACCAAAAAAGATGAATTTTCAATGAAATAGTTAAATTTTAAACCAAAGAGATGAATTTTTAACTAAAGTGATGAATAAAAAAAGATGAATTTTAAACAAAACAGTTTAGCATTCAACCAGATAGTTGAATTTTAAACTTAAAATATAATCAGGAAACGTACTAAATGTTATGTAAGTTCTTAATGTTACTTCCACTGACCCCCCCATCCCCCGGTTACAAACCGTATTTTGTACCATGAATCCCTCCCCCCTCAAATTGGCAACGTAGTTTATGGACGGTCCCTAAATATATGAAAAATCGTCCTTTGTATTACATTACGTTGGAGATTTGCAGAATTAATAATTTTCAAAAGATAGAAATTCCAGTGATCAGAAGACTGTATGTTTATTTGAAAACAGAAAGTAATTGCCAATTTTATTGTATTAAAATATAATACGATACGAAAAAAACTTTTCCCAATTCCAATAATAAATATATATCTTTGAGGTATAAATGTATAAAATTGGTAAGTTCTACTATCTATCAAAGAATATATGTAGATACCTTAATTTCTGTACAGGTTATAGTGAAAATCTCAGCAGAAAAAAATTCTAAAAATATGGGACAAAGTATATGTTGCAGATGTAGGCTTTGCCTATACTGATACATAGTTTTGCAATTTTCAGTCGATTAGCAATTATTTCCTGATGAGTGAAATGTTAAAAAGTACTGTTACAAGTATCTTACGATCATTTCCGAGTACTGAACTTTGAATGGCTGTTAGTCCCCGGTAATAAATTACAAGAAATCTCCAAATTATATATGAATTTCTTTGATCCTTTCTGTGCACAATGGTAAAATTTAGATTCAGAAATAATTATTTGTTATTAAGGTAATAACAAAAGAGTAGTGAGATATCACCTCCGAAACTAAAAAACGTACGGAGATAATTCGTGAAGCAAGTTGCACATTTTTGGCTTCTAAAAATGGTATATGTAGTGTCAATGAGGAAAAATTTGAGCTTAAATGTTCAAAATATTTTTTTAAATATTTAAGCGCTACTTTTTGCTCATTGACATTACTATGTTATTTTCAGAAGCCGAAAATCTGCAATTTGCTTCAAGAATTATCTCCGTACGTTGTTTATTTTCTGAGACGACACTTCTCTAGTCTTTTGATATTAACCTAATAACAAATGATTATTTCTGACTCGACAATCTACCATTGTGCTCAGAAAGGATTAAAGAAATTCATATACTTTTTGCAGATTTTTTGTAATTTATTTTCATAGACTAACAAACATTCAAAGTTCAGTATTCTGTAATGATCGTAAGATGATGGTACTTTTAACCTTTCACTCATAAGGAAATAATTGCTAATCGGCTGAAAATTTCAAAACATATATCAGCATAGACAAAAACTTCATTTGCAAAAATTGAGGTATCTATATTTTTTATACAGATAGTAGAGAAATACCTTTGAATTTACGATTTAACAAACATAGTCAGTAGATTTACTCTAAAAAGGAAACAATAATTTCGAGAGACTACTTTGAAGGATTTAATCGTCGTTTCGAAACATATGAGAAACGAAATGGACAATAAAAAAATAAATAAAAGGAAGGAGAAAAGGTTACGATCACCATGGCTATCTGACATTAGCGAGTAGGTAGTCCTTCAGAAATCCGGTCGAACGTGATCTGGAACGACCACAAAACAAGTGACCGTGCGACAAGTCAGTCAACTTCTTTCTTGTGCGAGTCGTTGCAGAAACTCTGTAATGTGCACGACTATCAGTGGATCAAAACCCAATCCGGTAATCTTATACGCGTTTTCTTAAGTTACAAAGATTGGCTTTCAGAGAGCTGTGTCGAATTCTCGGAAGTTGAAAATCAATGGTTAACAATGAGAAAAATGTTTGGTTGGGACAACATAGCGATTTGATTTATATAGAAGCAATACAATATTTTGTTTGTCTCGATTGCAACCAAATACAATTTTTTTCTGTGAATAATGTAAAAGAAGTTTGCTTTCAGAACTAATTTTTCTGTTTGGTTGGGACAACATAACGATTTGGTTTATATAAAAGCGATAACATGTTTTTTTCGACTCCATAGCAAACAAATATAAAATTGTCTTTGTGAATGATTTCAAAGAAGTTTGCTTCGAGAAATAATTTTTCTGTTTGGTTGGGACAACATAACGATATCGTTTCTATGGACGCAATAACATATATTTTCGTCTCCATAGCAACCAAATACAATTTTTTAAAGAAGTTTTGGGACAACATAATGATTTGTTTTCTATAAAAACAATACCATTTTTTTGTCTCTATAGCAAACAAATAAAATTGTTTCTCTATTTACCAGATGTTTACATTGAGAAGTAATTTTTCTGTTATAATGGGACAACATAAAGATTTGGTTTCTGTAGAAGCAATACAAATTTTGTTTGTCTGCATTGTAACCAAATAAAAAATTGTCTCTGTGAATAATTTAAAAAATGGTTGCTCTGGGAATGAATTTTTTTGTTTGGTTGGGACAACATAAAGATTGGATTTCTATGGAAGCAATAACACATTTTTTCGTCTCCATAGAAACCAAATACAAAATGTTCTCTGTGAATGATTTCAAGGAAGTTTGCTTTGAGAATTATTTTTTCTGTATGGTTAGGAGAACATAACGATTTGGTTTCTATAGAAGCTATAGCATATTTTTTCTTCTCTATAGCAAACAAATACAAAATTGTCTCTATGAATGATTTCAAAGAAGCTTGCTTCGAGAAATTATTTTTCCGTTTGGTTGGGACAACATATCGGTATCGTTTCTATAGACGCAATAACATATATTTTCGTCTCCATAGCTACCAAATACAATTTTTTAAAGAAGTTTATTTAAAAAAATAATTTTTCTGTTTGATTGGGACAGAATAATGATTTGGTTTCTATAAAAACAATGCAAATTTTTGTTGTCTCCATAACAACCAAATAAAATTGTTTCTCTATTTAAAAGACATTTACATTGAGAAGTAATTTTTCTCTTTTAATGGGATATCATAAAGATTTGGTTTCTGCAGAAGCAATAAAATATTTGTTTGTCTGCATTGTAACCAAATAAAAAAATTTATCTGAAAATATTTTCAAAGAAGTTTGCTTTGAAAAGTAATTTTTCTGTTTCGTTGGGAGAACATGATGATTTGGTTTCTATAAAAACAATAAAAAATGTTTTTCTCCACAGAAACTGCATAAAAAATGTTCTCTGTAAACAATTTCAAAGATGTTTGCTTTGAGAAATAATTTTTCTGTTTGATCGGGACAACATAACGATTTGATTTATATAGAAGCTATAACATATTTTTTCGTCTCCATAGCAACCTAATACAAAATTCTCTCTGTGAATACTTTCAAAGAACTTTGCTTTGACAAGTAATTTTTCTCTTCGGGTTGGACAATATAACGATTTGGTATCTTTAGAAGAAATAAAATACTGTATTTTCTCCATTGCAACCAAACAAAAAGTTTTCTCTGCGAATAATTTCAAAAATGTTTGTTTTAAGAACTAATTTTTCTGTTTTCTCTGTAAATAATTAAAGAGAAGTTCGCTTTGAGAAGTAATTTTTCTGTTTTGCTGGGACAAAATAACGATTTGGTTTATATAGAAGCAATAACATATTTTTTCGTCTCCATAGCAACCAAATACAAAATTGTCTTTGTGAATAATTTCAAAGAAGTCTGCTTTCAGAATTAATTTTTCTGTTTTGTTGGGACAACATAGTGATTTCGTTTCTATAGAAGAAATAATTTTTTTTTCTTCATTGTAACCAAATAAAAAACTTTCTTTGTAAATAATTTCAAAAAAGGTTGCTCTAGGAAGTAATTTTGCTGTTTGGTTGTGACAACATAACGATTTGGTTTCTATCGACACAATAACATATTTTTTCGTCTCCATAGAAACCAAATAAAAAAATTTCTCCGAAATGGGTCATTCACAAAATATGTGATGCATTTTTCAGGAACTTCTGCCCCCCCCCCCCGGTGTGATACTTTTCCCATTGTTATTAACATAGATAATGATACTTCGACAGACCCCCCCACTCCTAAACGTATCACGTATTTTGTGAATGACCTCAAAATAATTTCAAAGAAGTTTGCTTTGAAAAGTAATTTTTCTTTTTAGGTGGGACAACATAATGATTCGGTTTCCATAAAAACAATAAAATTTGTTTGTCTGCATAGTAACCAAATAAAATTGTTTCTCTATTTAAAAGACATTTACATTGAGAAGTAATTTTTCTGTTTTAATGGGATAACATGAAGATTTGGTTTCTGTAGAAGCAAGAACATATTTATTCGTCTCCATAGCAACCAAATTCAAAATTCTCTCTGTAAATAATTTCCAAGAAGTTTCCTTTGAGAAGTAATTTTTTTCTCCTCTCGAGTCTTTTGTCAGTCTGTTTTTAAGTGGAAGGGAAATCTTAGAAGTTTATAAAAAGACTATTGCACAATACAGCTATGTATGTAATTCAATCTGGAGATTGGCCGTTACTGAAATAGTAACTGGCTTCAAGTCCTTGGGACATGATTAATTTTTTTCTCAGAAGGTTTTTGTGGTTTTCTAACATTTAGAGAAAAATTGCCTCAAACTTTTACAGGTGGCTACAATTGTAGTTTTTTAAAAATAATAAGGACTTCAAACTTGGAGAAGCTTTAAGTCACAGTAAACCCTGGAATGTCAAACTATTGCAGATCATTCTTATTATCAAATTCAGATTAAACTGATCTACTTTTGTAGTTCCAAAATCAATTTTTACACAATCGACATAATATTTTTAAAACAAGGAATGTTTTAGGTAAAATTCTGATTTTCAGGTTGGGAGATAAATTCTAATTTTCCTATATTTTGCTATAAATCTCCATGGCTCTGGAAATTAATTTTTTTCTTACTAAAATTTTTTCCTTAGATTCACCTAGTTCCGACTCTCATTTCTGGGAACATTAACAGCTTGCTAGGACCAAGAGAAATTTTTTTAGAAAACGTTGATTTTTCAACAAAATACTTGAATTTTCAACTCAAAAAGATCAATTTTCAAATAAATAATTGAATTTTCAACCAAAACAGGTCTATTTTCATCCAAAACTGGAAAACTAAAAAAAGAATTCCAAAAAAATAGTTAAATGTTTAATCAAAGAGATCAATTTTCAACTAAAATGATGAATCTTGAACCAAACAAAAAATGAATTTGTAACAACGGAGTTCAAATTTGAACCACGTACCGTCAAGCCTTAACTGGTTCTAGATTCGGTTTAAAACCACCTTAAGTAATTTTAACATCAATTTAAGAATGTCCGAATTTGCCCTACAAACCCGAAATTACCCCGTTTGACGGTAGTGGAATTTTCAAGAAAAAATGGGGTATTCTCAAAATGTATTGTTGATATTTCATCCAAAAATGATTTCAATTTTAAATAGTTGAATTCTCAATCAAAACGTACAGATTAGTAATTAATTAAACAGTGGCAGTTTGAACCAAAAAAGAGAATATTTCTACCAAAAGGGATGAATTTAAAAAGCAAAACTAAGAATGTTCAACAAAAGCTTTGAATTTTGAAACAAGAGATTCTTCAGTTGGGAGAGAAAAATATTGCAACCTAATTGTTGAATTTTGAAATGAAAAAGACGAATTCCCTACAAAACATTTGATTCTTCAACCCAAAAATACCAGTTTTGGACCGAAAAGTTAATTTTGAACCAAAAAGTTGAATTTTCAACTCAAAGAGGCGAATTTTTAACAAAACAGTAAAATTTCGTCGAAAAAAAAGAATGAATTTCTAATCAAATTGTTTAATTTTCAACAAAATAATTAAATTTTCGAAGAAATAATTAAATTTTCGAAGATATAATTAAATTTTCGAAGAAATAATTAAATTTTCGAAGAAATAATTAAATGTGTAACCAAAGAAGATGAATCCTAAACCAACAATATAATAGTAGACTTTTGAATGAAAAACAGATGAATTTTCAACTAAAATGATGAATCCTCACCAAAAAAATTAATTTTTAACAGAAGAGTTAAACTGTCAACCAAATAGTTGAAGTTTTAACCAAGAGGATTAATTTTCTACCAACAAATACGAAATTTCAATAAAATATATACATGAATACCTTAAGAAGGTAAATTCGGATCCAAACAGTTGAATTTTAAACTAAAAAAGATCAATTTTTCACCCAAAAATTGAACAAAGGGAACAAAATTTTACCGAAAGAGTTCAACCTTTATCCAAGTAGTTGAATTTTCAAATGAAGAAGATAATAATAATAGTAATAATAGTAAATATAATAAAATATTTATAATATTGTAATAATAATAAATATAATATAATATAATAGTAATAATAGTAAACTTTACAACCAAGAAGAATGAACTTTTAACCAAAAATAGTTGGACTTGACCAAAGTGATGAAATTTCTGCTAAAGGTATACATTTTCAACTACAATGATGAATCTTAAAAAAAATGAATTTTCAACAATAGAGTTCAACTTTCAACGAAGTAGTGGAATTTTCAATAAAAAAAGATGAATTCTCAGCGAAAAATGCCATTTCTAATATTTTAACCAAAAAATACAGATTTTTAACAAAATAGTTCAATTTTTAACTAAAAAATATAAATTGTCAGCCATAAATGGAATTGTTAAATTTTCAGTTAAGAAATTAATACTTTACAAAAAAATGAATTTTTAACAAATAGTGTAATTTCCAGTTTAAAAAATTAGTTATAAAAAAACGAATATTCAACAAAAATAGTTGAATTTTCAACTGAATGTCATAGAACTTTCAAGCTATTCAAGAAGGAAATTATTTTAGTTCACAACCGCATTCGAGCTTCACAATTTCAAAATTTGCAGACTAGCAAGAGCTTATACTAATCTGCTTATCTACCTGAACAATAGAATTGATAGAAAAGCAATTTAAGAGGACTAAAATCATTTCTACTTAACTTTATAAAAAATATATATAAATGAAGATTGATGTTTTATAAATGTGGAGTCATAAATCATGAAAATAGTCTTTCGCCATGACTTTTTTTAGAGCGCATAAAATCGGGAAATACCCTTTTAGAAGGAGTTTTACTTAAAAGTCGATTTTTACGACACTCTACCTTTGACTTTTGACCTCTTTCTAACGGAAAATGAAAAATAGAAACCCGTAAAAGTTTCTAAGCTCTTGCAGTTCGTAAATACACTTGAACTTTTTTTCTCTGTCACCGGCATTAGCGTAAGTGCAACGTAAACGGGCGAATATGTGCGGGTTGACTATAAATCCATGTATAGAATTTCATACACACATAGCTTAATTTGCAAGAGAGCCACTACACGGTAAGCCGACACGACGGTGATTCCAATCTGACAATCAACCTTAAGCACATGCTATAACGTTTAAATTTATGTGCCTGAGGGCTGCTTTTATATACACCTGATTTATCCATATTAGTTCAAATAAAAGCATAATCACTATTATACAATTATGAGCAATTTTCTAATAAAGTTATATTTAATATAATGGGAAAATTAACGTAGAACAAGAATTCTCTCAAAGCTGGTAAAATAGGGTAATTTTTCACGAAAAATGGGTATAATAGAGGAATGAATTCTTTACAGGGTGGCGATTCGGCGGACGATTTCAAATTCCCGGTCATTTCCCTGTTTTCCCCGGTCAAGTTTTTCAATTTTCCCGGTCAACTCAAAGTAACATATTTATATTTGCCGCAAAACGCAAACATTTATTTTAATTCATGACGTTCGTTCTAAACATCTTTTAACACAACAGAGCAAAACGTTGCAAAATAAATGAATTTTGAAAAAAATACTTAAATTTTCCACTAAAAAATATCAATTTTTTACAAAAAAATGGAATAGTTAAACTTTCAGTTGAAAAAATTAATTTTCAACAAAAAAAAACGGATTTTCAATAAAATAGTTCAATTTTCAACCAAAGTGATGAATTTTCAAATCAAATT
>CAKNYM010050597.1:68039-113052 GCA_932195095.1 Andricus curvator | reverse complement strand
AAAATAATTTCTTTTGAATCAGTCTCGACCCACAGACTGACCTCAAATATATATTTTTAATTCTAAAATTTTCTACAAATCTTTTGAAATCCCTTGAAATAATTCGAAATACCTTCGGATCGTTGAAATTGTTTTAAACTTTACAAAACCCAAATATATCTTCTAAAATCTTCTGAATTTTTGTGAAATCTTAATGTTTGGTGTACACTCAAAGTTCAAATGATCAACCCCTTCTTTTTAAAGTATTAACAGAAATGAATATTTTTTTTCATTCAATGAAATTATATTTTATTCTCTGATTAAAGTAGATAATTTGAGATCTGTATTTGTAAGAACAATTAAATATTTCGCCACTATAACGATCACAAATTAACAGTATTAAACAAATTGAAAGTTAGCATCGCATTTCATTTTTAAATATCAAATGTAATAAATGGAGAAATTTCAAGTCATTCAAAAGTCAATCAGGTGTTCATCAACAATGAGTGCAAAATTTTCGATACATTTTCACAATTTTCGACATTTATAAAACAATGAGGCAGATTCCCAAGAGTATTGTTCAGTGTTATCATTTTCAAATAAAATGTTATTTTTATATCTTTCAATGAAGTCGCTCCAAAATTTAACAGAAGAACTGATTTTTTGATATAAAATGAAATAATTACATGTGCGTCATAACATTTTTTTCAGTGAAGAAGGTAAATCCAACTCTCCGGTAGATACAATTATTTCAAAATGACATTTTTTTACAATGTTTCATAAATGAATGACTTTAGAATTCTTACTTTATCCTCTTAAATTTCAAACCCTTTGAATTTCCAGGCATTAAAAGCTTAGTCGCTTTCATATTTAAAATGATTTAAATTTAATCTTTTTAATTTTGAAGACTTACAATTTGGATTCTCTTAAAAGTATGTCGCTATAAATTTTAATAATTTAATACTCACAATTAGAAACCATAAACACCGCTATCAAATTTAAAGAGTTTGGAATTATTAATTTCACCTACTGGTGTAGAACTTTCAATAATGTACTTATACCTTTATTTTAATTTGGAAGTTATTTTTTATTTTGAACAGTTAATTTCAATTAATTAATTTATTATTGATTGAATGCTATTTTTCTTTAAACGCTGCGCGCCAGCTAAAATTTATCTTCAAAAACTATAAAAAGAAGTGAATCATTTAATCTTAATTATCCTATTCGAATTTAATCTGCATGCTCGACTTATTCAAAATGAAGTATGGAGAGGGGCGAGGTCAGGGGTGACGTCATACGGAAAATGAATCACTTAGCACATTTTTAAATACCACATGTATTACAAATTTAAAAGGAATACGAATTTCAGTTTTGACTGCGAGCTGCGAGTCGAATTGTTTACACCGGCTGTTCAGGAACCTAAATGTCATCTCCCTGGCTATGTAGAACGTTTGGGGCTCTCATACATACGTCTAGCCAGGATCCTCTTAAATCTGGAACCCCATACGCACACTGGGGATGTAATGTTCAAAACCACCTAGAGGTCACAAATCTTGACCGAATTGAATAATTTTTTTTTAGAAATGTTACTAATTGAATTTCGAAGAGACTCACATCGCCTAAATGTCAACATTAATTTTTTCTAATTAGAAAACTTATGAAACCTCATCCCTGAACATTGAACATAATATTACTAAAAAAAATTATTCAATTCGGTCAAGATTTGTGATCTCTAGGTGGTTTTGAACAAAATTAGTGCTCTATCCCCAGTGTGATACGGCCTGTCATCCAGCTCGCTAGCAAATTTTGAGTTTGATCAGTGAATCAGTTTGATTGTGATCAGTGATTGTTATTTAGATTTAATGTTTGGCGATGGTCGCACGATTACTTTTAATTTTGACAATTGAGAGATTTCTAACTTCAGAATCGGGCAATTTTGTTTAATTTAAATTATAAATTTAAGTGATCTATTTGGATTGATTAGTTGTACGAGAGCATAATCAGCTTCAACCAATTAATCCTAGCATTTTGCAGACAGCTTTGAATATTGTGACCCTCTGTTTACGTCTTATCTGAGTGGTCATTAATTATTTTGATTGAAATTAATAAATTTTCTTGTACGGGGCAAACTGCCACGTTACGGTACGTTTTAGTGAGAAATTATATAATTTTGTAAGTTTGACTTAGAAGATTTAAAACTTTCAGTTTTTTATATGTTTATTTAAATGCTTATTATTTGAAATTATGAGAAAGTAGTATGCGGAGTAGAAAATCTTTTACCTCCGCTTCTTAATTTTTGACTATATTTTATTAGCCCAAGTTCGGACTGCACAAAGTGTACTGAAATATATATCGTTTAGGCTGTAATTTTCTTCAAACATGCAAAAGTATTCAAATTTTCAAGAATTGTGTAAGCAGAAATTCTGTTAAATTTCGAATTTCGGGCATGATTAAATTGTTTAGAGTGGCGGAAGTTATCACTCCCTCGGTGGACATCGGATACGAGGAAATTTCAGAACATTTTCTCATTTTAAAGCTTTTACTCGATTTTTCTCATGGGAGAAATATTGTAAATGCATTTAAAATAAATGAGATACTCCAGGGCTGATATTTGAATATAGAAATCTCGTTTCAAAATTCGTTACAATACATAACCCAGTGATATAAGAAATAATATAAGTTCATTTTTGAAGAGAATTCGTGCATATCTCTACTTAATTATAATTTATGTTTTAAAATAAGGAATGACCTGCACGTTTCTGATAGCATTAAGTAGAAAGTAGGGGTAGGTATGTACATTTTAAAATGTAGTTCCTACTTAACGATCAAGATTCATCCAACCAAGTCACGTGCGATACTGGAAATTACTCTGAAGAACAAAAACTTTTTTTGCATCATTATTATAAAGTGACTCAGAAAAGTAAAACGACAGAGACATGCCGAGGAAGGGAAAATATCTTTTCTTATTTAGACGTGGTTGTCAGTTGAATGAACGGAGAATGCAGTACAAAATATTAATCAAGGAAAGTTGCGTTGTAAGGTAAGTTGTTTTTTTCAGAAATTGTAATCAGCTCAGTTTTATTCCAGAACACAAAAGTTTTATCACGAGTTTTTGTAAAAATTGCAGTACACATGTCAGTGTAGCGTAGTCTCAATGTAGAATCATATGAAAATAATTTTTAAATCTGACAAAGGGAGTTCGGTAATTATGTTTTTTTTTATTCATAATTTTTGTAATAAAAGGTATACAATACTTGTGTAAAAGGTCAAAACCTGACTATTAATTTGACAAAACAGTATGTTGCGATTTTTGATCATTTTCGAGATAAGTGAGTTTTACATTGAAAAACGTGTTAAGTTTATTTATATTTACATCATTATATAAGATTTGGCCAGAGAATTAAGTTAATAAAAATTGTTCAAAGTAGGAGCTGCGCGCCTACAAAAAAGTGTTTCCTAGCCCCTATTTTTCAACTAAAATGATGAATCTTCAGCTAAAATATTAAATCACAAGAAAAATTAATTTTCAACACAGGAGTTCAACTTTCAACAAAGTAGTTAAATTTTCAACAAAAAAGTTTAATTCTTAACCAAAAATGTAATAGTTGATATTTTTGTCCAAAAATATTTTTATTTTTAATCAAAAACATATAGGTTCAACAAAAAAAAAAACGAATTTTCAACAAAATAGTTTAATGTACAATCAAAACAGTTGCCTCTTGAACCACAAACGATTAAATTTCTACCAGAAGAGATGAATTTTCAAACCAAAAAAATAACGAATTTTTCCCAAAGAAGATGAATTCAACTGTTTCTGATTTATATATTGGTAAATTTTAAAACAAGAGATGAATTTTCAACTAAAATAATGAATTTTGAACCCAAATATTGAATTTGTAACTAAAAAAATTAATTTTCAACAAAAAAGTTCAACTTTCAACCAAGTAGTTGAATTTTCACGAAAAGGATTAATTTTTAAACAAGAAGAATAATTATCAACCAAAAAAGACGATTTTTCAACAAAATACATGAATTTTCAATAAAGGAATCTAACGTTTAAACAAGTAGTTGCATTTTCTCAACTCAACCAAAAAAGATGAATTTTTATACCAGAAAGATAAATTTTCATCAAAAGAGTTGAATTTTCAACCAAGAAAGATTCTTCATTCAAGGGAGAAAACAAATTTTAACCATATTGTTCAATTATCGAGCCAAAAAGGCGATTTTTCTATAAAGCAGTTAAATTTTCAACTCACAATTATGATTTTTCAAGAAAATTAATTAATTTTGAACCAAATAGTTGAATTTTTTAAATTCCTATTTATTTATCTTAATTAATCAATTAATTTTACTAAATTAATAGAAACTTATAACAAAATCCAACTATTTTGGGATAAAAGTTATTTCTTTTCGGTTGAAAAGTCTACTTTAAAATTTTTGGTTTTATTCATTCACCTTTTTTTGTTGAAAATTAAATTATTTGGTTCAAAATTAATTTATTTTGTTGAAAATTTATCAATTATGCTAAAAAGTTATCCATTTTTATTGAAACTTCAACTTTTTGTTGAAAATTCGTTTTTTGGATTCAAAATTTCTGTTAAAAATTAACTTTCTTGTTTAAAATTCACATTTTCTGGTTGAAAATTAAACTGTTTTATAGAAAATTTGAGAATTCGGTAGCAAATTCAACTTTTTGTTAAAAATTCGTCGTTTTTGGTAGAAAATTAATCCTTTTGATTGAAAATTTATTTATTTTGTTCAAAATTCGCCTTTTTTGTTAGAAAATAATCTTTTTATATTATGAATGCAACTGTTTGGTTGAAAATTGATATTTTTGGGGTGGAAATTCAACTTTTTTGTAGAAACTTCGTCTTTTCGGCTCTTTTTTAGTTAAAGAATTCAACAATTTTGTTAAAAATCTATGTATTTTGATGGATATTAGTATTTTTTGAGAGAAAATTATTCTTCTATTCTTCTTGGTTGAAAATTCAACTGCTTGGTTAAAAATTTATGTATTTTGTTGAGAATTCATCTATTTTAGTAGAAAATTAATCTTCTTGGTTGAAAATTGATCTTTTTGATTGAAAATTCAATTATTTGGTTGAAATATCAACGGTTGTGTAGAAAGCTCGTCTTTTGGCTTGAAAATAAGACATTTTGGATGATATTTTTTTTCCTTGTTGACAGAAATCTGTCTTGGTTGAAAATTTAACTCTTGTTGAGAATTTATCTTTTTGATTTGAAAATTCATCTCTTTTGTAGAAATTTCATATTTTTTGGTTAAAAATGCAACTGTTTGGTTGAAAATGAATCTGTGTTGTTAAAATATCAGCTATTATAGTTTTTGTTGAGAATTCATATTTTTTGGTTGAAAATTCAACTAATTCGTTGAAAATTGAACTGCTTTGTTAATTCATCAGAATTAATCAGATTCAACCAAACCCTCATTCCCCTCAAATCTTCTTAAGTTATTTTTGGAAGACCCCTAAATAAATTCACCAAAAATGTTAGTCAGCAAAAATTACGTAAGATAGGGAGGTTGGGGGCGTAAAAAATTAATGACTCTAACAAAGGGCACGCCTCCTCAGAACTAAGTTTCACTTAAAAGAGCAGGCTCAAGTTTGTACCCTAGAAATTATGTTTTGGGGATGCCTCCTGAGTATTTTTACCGAATATGAAAAAAATCGTTTGGCCCCCTTTTAAAATAACGTGATATTTGTTGTTTTTTGATCAATTTATGTGTTTTTTTTCGAAAGGAACAAATAATAAGTCAAGTTTTGTCTGATAAAAACTTTCAATTTTGCGTCCAAAAAAAGTTCCCACGTGACTAATATTGATTGACTTTCCCCTCCCTTTTAGATTTTGAAAAATCTGTAAAAGACGTCAGTTTTGGTTAAATTCTACGTTTTAGGTTCATTTTACGTAATACTTCTAAGAAGCAAAAAAAAAGTTCATAAATTTCCGAATAATTAAAAAAAAAGAAGAATGTTCTAGCATTGATAGTTCTGAAGTAATGACGTCTGAAAGAGATTTCTCAGTAAAAAAAAAGATAAATCTTTTTCTTTGTGAATAAAATATCGTCCCCTATACATCCTACATGAAAGTAAAAATGAAATTAAAGTACATTAAATTATCTTTAAAACTAAAAAAAAAATTGATTCTAGCTCTTGCAGAACACCAGTTATAGTCTCTTATAGCAGGCTTCTTTTTGTGAAACTTTATTATAGATCGTATTTTTTATGTAAAAGTTATTTTGTATGTATTGCATCACTACTTTTTATTTATTTTCTTTCACGCTTGTGCTTGGATCAGAAAATAATCAGAAGTCAAGGTTTAAAAATCATCATTTAGAGAAAATGTATGGATCCTTTATTGTTTCTTTATATATTTCTAATGTATTAATACAATAAATGAGTTTTTTTTCATGGACTTAATGAATGAGAAATTCATTGGGTTGTTACACTGAAACAAAACAGTTACAGTAATTCAATTATTCAACTTGTAAAAAGAATACCACAAATAGCAGCCTGCTATAAGAGACTATAGCTGGTGTTCTGCAAGATCTAGAATCAATTTTTTTTTTAGTTTTTAAGATAATTTAATCTGCTTTAATTCATTTTCATGCAACTTTCATGTAGGGTGTATAGGGGACAAGATACACGTATTATTCAAAAAGAAAAAGATTCAAAGTTTTTTTTACTAAAAAATCTCTTTCAGACGTCATAACTTCAGAACTATTAATGCTAGAACATTCTTATTTTTTTCAAATTGTTCGGAAATTTATGAACATTTTTTTCTCTTTGGAAGTTTTACGTAAAATGAACCAAAAACGTAGAATTTAAATAAAACTGATATCTTTTACACATTTTTCAAAATCTAAAAGGGAGAGGAAAGTCAATCAATATTAATCACGTGGAAACTTTTTTTGGACGCGAAATTTAAAGTTTTTATCAGAGAAAACTTTACTTATTATTTGTTCCTTTCAAAAATAATCACATAAATTGATAACAAACAACAAATATCGAGTTATTTTAAAAGGGGGTCTAACGATTTTTTTCATATTCGGTAAAAATACTCAGGAGGCATTCCCAAAACATAATTTTTAGGGTGCAAACTTTAGCCTGCTCTTTTAAGTGAAACTTGGTTCTGAGGAGGCGTGAGGGGGTTCGTGGTTCAAAATCTCAGAAAAAAACTTAACGTACTTAATACACGGTCCCCTGGTTAAAACGGTAAAAAGGCCTTTTTTCCGTACGAGATGCCTGCACTATAATGAAGTTTCTTCATTACGGGGAAACAGATTAAGTAATTAAGAGAATAGCAATAAGACTTAGAGAGTAGGTATTTGAGGACTAGAACTTGGACAATTAGAGGTGGAATTGCAAATTACAGTGGAGCTATTTGGAAGCCTAGATAGATGTGTGCGATGAGAGCTCGAGTCTACGTAATGTTTATACAACAGATTTCCATTGAGCTTGAACAAGATAGTTAGTAGTTGCAATGAGTAGTCCCCTGAGATGATTGAATAGTTCAAGTGCATCTGTCCATCTGTGCATGTATATGTAAGCTTTAGGCAGAACAGCAGAACAGATATCGAGCATCAACTTCAGGCACTGTGTGCAGAGCCACTCTGACAGGGGTTCCAAAACTCCTCTAGAACTTGCACTGCCACCGCACCGGAAGTGCCAGTCTCAGGTGATCGAAAGCGTAGACGATGCTGCAATGTGTCCTGGATTATTAATACTGGGATTTGCTCTTACGCCCTCTATGAGAGCGAAAATCCAGATCGTTGTTATACAATCCTTATTAAGTTTACTTTTACACAGAAAGAACTTTAAAAAAAATTTTTTGTCATGTTTCTTAATAGATAAACGTTTATTTTTTAGCCCGCTGGTCTTAAAAAATTGACTTGCTTCCACTTCTATTTTTTACAGAATTTTCTTAAAACTAACCCTTAAAACTAACATCCTTCCACACCTTATCTCTAACGCCGCTCGCTCCTATCGCATTGCCTTCCTCGCTTCGCCTCGCCTCGCTCGCATGTCCCTACTTTCTTGCTTGCCTCGCATTACCAAACTCTGCCTCCGCGACTAATACCTAATACTTATCTACTATTTACAATATTTAAATTTACTTATATTTACTTCCTCCTCTATTTACAATCTTTCCTTCTCCATTCCTCTTCCTCCTTCCTTCTCTTCTTCTCCATCTTACCCAATACTCCTTTCACCCATGCTACTGCCCTTTTGTCCCCCCTTTCATGCATCAATATCTCCATGCTTATCCCACTCCTTTCCACCTCCACGCATTCCTCCAACCAGTGCTCCACTCTTGCCTCCCCCTTCCCACATAGTTCACAACCTCTTTTCCCTAGAGAGCCAGAACCTATTGAAACCCTCCATGCACCCACATCTCATCCTCGCTATAAGCTCCCGACTTCCTTTCTCTCCTTTCTCACACAAATATTGCGCTCTCGCCCTTGGCATAATCCACATATAGTTCCCATTAAACCTTGTCTCTCTTATTCTCTCTTCCCCTGCTGTCTTCTCTCTCTCTCTCCATGCTGTTTTTCTTAACCAACTCATATACCTTCCTTCCTTCCTCATGCATCCATCTCAATTCATCCATATGCATCAGAATCACCACACCTAAATGTGAACTAAATTATTAGAGCTTAACAAGAAAGTCCAATTAATTTTTGTTGAAAAGTCTACTATTACATTTTTGGTTCGGAATTCGTCTCGTTTGAAAAAAATTCTATTGTTTGGTTGATTATTTTATTATTTTGTTCAAAATGCAACTATTGATGTATAAACATCTTAGACCTCGATATGGAGAGTCACGCCTGATTCTAATGAAACCATGGCTGGAAAGTGTAACGCAAGCCTCTGACACACGCGTTGTGTCTTATGTCACAGACCGGAGGCTTGCTTCTCTTCATCCACCGAAAGGAGCCTCTCAGTCTCTCTCTCTCTTTCAGAATATGTTTTGTTTTTTTACATAATTAGTCATTATTTAAACAATTTCCATTTGTTTAAACAATCTTTTCTCCCTCCAATTGTAACAAGTTATTCTTCTCTGGAATTTATATCTCAAAAATAATAATTTTCCACGTCTTACAGAGAAAAAAAAATTTTTAAACGAATAATAATTGTTTAAACAATTGTACATTATTTACAAAATACATGGAAACTCGTCATTTATCGATTAAAAATGATTCATTTTGAAAAAACACAAGAAATACCGTTAGTAGTATGAATTCATTAGAAAACTGCTATTTTGCATTTGTTCGGTTTCTTTTTCATTCTGTTTTGAGAATTCCCGCCAAGTATTTAAAGTCTAACAGGAGGAAAATATGCTGTGTCTAATTTTAAAAAAAGAAACAACTTGCAATATTTTTCTTATAAATTTAGATGTGCAATAATAATGATAAGTGTCATAATAATGAATTTTCCATAATGAAATTTCAATTTTTATTATTCTTCTACATGAAATATAATTAGCCTAATTCTAAATGTAGATGCGTAACGGAAGTGCGACACAATGTATTCTTTCAGAGAACTCATATCGGTCCGCATCGGTATTTTATAAACAAAGCTTGACTAAGCAGGCAAAGGAGAGAATGCGTTTTAGGAAATAAAATAGTTTGAAGAATGAATCAATAAATTTTTTAAGTGTTCAAAATGATATAATTCATAAACAATTTTAGGTTTAAACACTACAATTAAAGGATTTTACATTATTATTGAAACATAAAAATTAAAAAATGTCACTTATAAATTAAAAATTGAAAATTTTTAAGTTTAACTTCAGCACTCGGCCAACTCGGCCACTTCAGCCAACGGCCATACCATGCTGAAAAACCCAGTTCTCGTCAGATCACTGAAGTTAAGCAGCGTTGGACGCGGTTAGTACTTGGATGGGTGACCATTCGAGAATACTGAGTGCTGTTGGCACATTGTGGGTGTGGTGAGCCCACACTTGTAGTAGTTATTTACTACAAGAAACTATCCACCTAGAAACACTACACGAATCGGGTAGTGTCACGCCTACCCTGAAAAGGAAATGGCTTAATGGTATACTCTGAAATTTTAATGATTCGAGTCTTATTTCATTTAAAATAATTTAATTTAAATTTGTTTATTTTTTAATATTTAATTTTTACTTTCTTATTTTAAATTTATTATAACAGACATAGCGAACCTCAAAGCGTCTCCAGAGTTCTTTCAGAGAAATCATATCGGCCCGCATCAGTATTTTATGAACAAAGCTCCTGGAAGAGACTGCGTAATTTACAAATTAAAAATTAAAAAAAAATGAAGCAATGAAAATTTTAAAGTTTACATTCAGCACGCTGATTAATTTAAAGAACTTATCAATACTTATATAAAGTCAGGTTTTCATAACTGAATTAAAACATATTAATAGAAAAGTATTCTAACAGACTTGCAGAAAATTATCTTTAAAATTAGCCCAAAAAAAAGAAAAAAATGATTATTTTCGAATTTATTGATACTTTCCGGAAACATTAACATTTGACGTTTTTTTTCAAACAACTTCTAATAAAATTAACACATACTGGCTTTCATTTATGCCCATAAAAAGGGTACTTTTATCACCTTTCATGCAATAATTGAGAAAAAATCTACAGTTTATTATTATTAAAACTAGGGTGCTTGTTCAACCTATTGGAAAATAGATGTCCAGAAACTTGTGCACGACATTACGTATAAGAGAAAATAAATTTTTACCCTTCTACATGTGCGTGAGTTATTATTTGCTTTGTGTAAGATTTCAATTTCAGTTAACGTTTACCGAAGATGTTTACACATAAATCTGTCTTGGGTCGCAGTTTAGGATGCACGTTATATTTTTTTTTAATGTTCATATTTTTTGGTTGATAATTCAGCTACTTGGTTGAAAGTTTAATCAGTTTGTTAAAATTTCATTTTTTTGGTTAAAGATTCATTATTTTATTAATTGATGTTATATTTTTTTTTACCAGCGAAATATATATGTTAATGTTTTTTTTGTCTACATCGTCGATAATCAATATTTTTTTAATATAATTTAACATATAACTTACCTTAACTTTTAAAACTTATAACATTATTATTTTTTTTTTTTTTAACTTGTTCTCGGGTGAACCCGGGTTCTATCACAGCCGCGGAGCAAGTCAAGTGACTGATGAGATGAGGATGTTATAATAAGTAATATAAGTTAGTTAGTTTATGTTGTAGGTACAAAAATAGGAGCATGGTGTAGTTTGTAGTTCGCATTCTACCGCTGTTACCCATACACAGCGAAAATATTCTCGTCTCTCCGTAGCTTCACTAAGCATCAGACCGGAAATCTGAAAGACCTGGGTTCGGATCCCAGCGGAGCTAGAGAGATTTTTTTCACAGCTTATAAAATTAATAATCAATATTAAAAAAATATTGATTATCGACCACGTGGACGAAAAAAACATTAACGTATATATTTCACTGGTCAAAGAACCATAACATCAATTAATAAAATCACTCTCATGTTGGATGATTAAAATTAATCTTAAAAGTACATTGAATGACGTCGGCATTCAACTTGCAAGGGTTGTGAAGAAAATATTGTCTCTCCGTAGCTTAGTGGGTAGAGCGTCACACCGGAAATCTGAAAGACCTGGGTTCGGATCCCAGCGAAGCTAGAGAGATTTTGTCACAACTTATAAAATTAAGAATCAATATTAAAAAAATATTGATTATCGACCATGTAGACAAAAAAACATTAACATTCATCATTTTGGATTAAAATTCATCGCTTCGGTTGAAAATTAAATTATTTTTTGAAAATCCCTGTTTTTCAATTGAGAATTAATTTTTTAACTAAACATGTAGCTATTCCAATTCTTTGTTTAAACTGATCTTTTCTAGTTGAAAATTCATGTATTTTGTTGAAAATTCGTTTCTTCTGATCGAAAATTATTCTTCTTGGTTAAAAATGTATCCCTTTGTTTGAGAAATCAAATACATGGGCCAAAGTTAAACTACTCTTTGAAAATTTTATTTTTTAATTGAAGATTCATCATTTTAGTGGAAAATTCATATTTCCGGGTCAAGAATTCAACTATTTTGTAGAAAGTTCGTCTTTTTGGCTTTAAAATTCAACAGTTTGATAGAAAATTAAACTATTAGGTTGAAGATAAACTTTTTTGAGAAAAATTCATATTTTTGGTAGACAATTAAACTATTTGGTTAAAAATTAAACTATTTTTTATGAAAATTCAACTATTTTGTAGAAAATTATCTTTTTAGTTAAAAATCGTATTTTCTGGTTGAAAATTCAACTGTTTTGTAGATAATTCGTCCTTTTGGCTTTAAAATTTAAAAATTTTGTTGAAAATTGATGTATATACTTTTTTGAAATTTTTTTTAAAGATTTACCTCTTTGGCTTAAAATTTAACTTTTTTTGTTAAAAATTCGTTTTGTTTGTGAAAATTATTTTTTCATCTGAAAATTTCACTATTCCATTTCTGGTTGGAAATTTATCCTTCGTAAGTTGAAAATCTAGCTATTTGGGAGAAAATTAATGTATTTTTGTTTTAATATGTTTAATCACTACTTGGTTTAAAGTTAGACTACTGTTTAAAACATTTATTTATTTTTTTTTATTCAAGATTCATCATTTCAGTTGAAAATTAATACTTTCGTGTCGAAAATTCGACTATTTTGTAGGAAGTTCGTCTTTTGGGCTTTAAAATTCAACAATTTGATAGAAAATGAAACTATTATGTTGAAAATGTACTTTTTTGTACTATTTTCATGAAGATTGAACGATTTTTTAGAAAAATATCTTTTTTGTTAAAAAAGTCATATTTTTGGGTTGAAAATTTAACAGGTTTACAAATAATTTGTCCTTTGGGCTTCACAATTCAACACTTTTGTTGAAAATTGATGTTTTTTGTTTAAAACTCGTGTTTTTTGGCAGAAGATTAATCTGGTTAAAAATTTAACTATTTTTTAAAGAATTCATCTTCTTTAGTTGAAAATTAAACTATTTGGTTGAAAGCTGAACTACTTTGTTAAAAATCATTTTTTTTTAATATTCGCCTCTTTGGTTGAAAATTGATGTTTTTTGTTTAAAACTCGTGTTTTTGGCAGAAGATTAATCTGGGTAAAAATTTAACTATTTTTTAAAGAATTCATCTTCTTTAGTTGAAAATTAAGCTACTTGATTGAAATCTGAACTACTTTGTTAAAAATTCATTTTTTTTAAGATTCACCTCTTTGGTTGAAAATTTAAATTTTTCGTAGAATATTTGTTTGTTTTTTGTTCGGTTAAAAATTAATTTTTTTATCTGAAAGTTTCACCGTTCAAGGAATTGAAAATTCATTTTTTGTCTTCAAAATTAATTTGCAAATTGAAATTTTAACTATTCCATTTTTGGCTAAAAAATATCTTTTTTATTTGGAAATTCAACATTTTGGTTTAAGACTCATTTTTCTTGATTATGAATCCATCTATTTGGTCGAGGATTCAACGATTTTGTTCAAAATTTGTTTTTTCCGTTACATTTGACTAGTTGAAAATTCGTCTTTTGGTAGAAAAGTCATGTTTCTTGGTTGAAAATGAACTCATTTGCTAATAATTCAACTTTTCGGGAAGAAAATTTAACCATCTTCTAAAAAATTCGTATTTTTGGCTTGAAAATTCAACTGCTTTTGGTTTAATATTATTTTCTTGTGTGGAAAATTTAACTATTTGGTTGAAAATGAACATTTTTGTTGAAAATTAACTGTAGTATTCGAAAAATTCTTTTTTTTTTTGCTTGAAAATTTAACTATTTTGTTGAAAATTCGTCTCTTGCTTGAAAGTTCAACTATTTGATAGAAAATATTTCTTTTTTAATTCTACAATGTTCTGAGAGAATTTTGGGCTACGTTACTTTTCGAGCCCCCCCCCCCCCTCCCGTGCGCAGAACTACGGTCGTCAACGAGGGGTGACGGTGGTGACATAATTTATTTAATTATATTTCTACATATTTATAATTTATATAATATATTATTTTATTTCTACATATTTTTATAAAAATCGAAAAGTTGTATGTGACGATCATATTTGATAATAATTGAGCATCGAGGAATAAATCTTCTGTTTTTTACCCTATAAACTGATCCAACTCGAGTAGTAAATCAAACTTATTATCTAAATCATCTCAGGAATTTTCCCGAATTTTTCTCAATACTTTTTTTGTTGTTTTAGGATCAATAATTATCTAAGCGATCCAAGTTTTTCAATCATTTCACACTTACTTTTTCTTTTTTTAACAATGGAAAAATTGCTGAAAGTATGAAGGTGGGATGTAAAAGTTTTGTAAAACCTTGTGAAAATAATTAAACGGGTGACCAGTTAAGAAAGCAGTTCCAGTTTCCTCGACTCTTTGTCGCCTCGCTCGACTTTTATTCGCCTGGAAAAGTTTGACGATTTTTTTACTTCGCGTGAAATATAATTCCTGGACGTTCCAGTGTAGAAGTTAAGAAATATTTCAGCGCCCGGGGAGATTTCTTTTAGTACACTGAAGGTCATGATTTATCCTCTCTTTATTTCGCCATGAAGTGACCAAATGAAGTAAATAAAAGTAACATTATTCAAAATTTTAGGTTTTATTATTTCTTGTATAAATATCAAATCGAGAAAGAATTTTTTTATTCCTTATGTCGAGTATAGAAATTGTTTTATATGTTCAATGTCCCTCTATTTCTGTGGTTGTCAATTAATTATTCATGACTTGTATAAAATAGACGACAAAAATTCCAGGAAAGTGTATAACATACAATGGATTCGCGAGTATATTGCCAACCTATGTTTCTTCCCATAAAAGGGTTTCAACTCACTCTTGCGCGTCCAACTTTTATATCGCGGTTTTATTACGAAAGCTTTATTTTCGCACATTAATGACACTCATTCATTTTCAAAGTAATAAAAATCATCTTTATAAACCGCACCGAAAACAAAATATCTATAGGAACATAATCTAGAAAGAATTATGGATACACAGTTATTCATAAATAATAAATAAGTAAACGAATGAACTTGTTTCCCTTGCATTGAAATGTTTATCATTTATTTCCAATTTAATAATCTTACACTTTAGATTAAAATGAGTGAATCTTAAAAATCGTAATGCAAATTTTGAGAATACTTCAGTTTTAAACGACGTTTCGAATTGTCTAATTTTCAACGCTTCAAGTTTGAATTCATCCACTTTTAAACTTCCAATTCGAAACCATAATTTTCTTTAGATTGACTAAACTTTAAAGGTTCACAATATTTAAAATTCTTTAATTTTAAACGGTGAAAATTACAGTCATTTTTTTACAGAAACCAAATTTTTTAGTAAAAAATCTATCCAATCACTTTGATAGTCAGTTTTAAATTGAATAATTTCAGATTTAAATATTGTAAATAGTTTGGTTTCAATTTTGAAAGTACAAAATTGTCTGGTTTTTTAAATTCTTTGAAATCGTAAAATATAAAATTGAAAAACTTGATAGTTGCACAATTTTTCGTTTAATGGATTAAAATTTTTTGAATTAAATGCCTCCAGAAAAAAGCTATTTCGAATTGAAAGGTTTAAAATTGCGCAATTTCAAACATTGGAAACATATACAGCAATCTTGTTTTGCATTTTTTATTTAATACTTCATTTTCAATCTAATATATTAAAATTGTCAGATTTAAAATTGAAAAATATTTCATTGGAAAATTTCAAGAATGAATAATAATTCTAAAGGAAGTGTTAAAAATTAAACGATTTGAAATTAAGAACTTAGAAACGGTGTTGCTAATATCTGAATTTTCATGTTGAAAGCTGCTGAATTTTCCATTTTTCCCTTTCATAAGTTTTACTTTTGTAACTAAAATTGGAAGGTTTGAATTTTGGAAAGTATAACCAACGATTTGAAAAAAGTTAATTTCAAAATGGTTTTAATTTACTTGAAATAATTTAAATTTTTAAGGTTTTGAATATAAAAAGGTTGTAATATCACAATATTTGGTGACTGCACATTTTCTCAGTTTCAAATGAAGTTCGGATTTGTTGAATTCTTAACGTTCTGTAGTAGAAAGTATTTGACTTTCAATTTTGCTATTTAAAACACGGGGTTTCTCACACCCCACAAGCTTTCCGATTTTTTCCGATTGTCCACGTTTTTTTTCAAGTATTTTTTTCGTATAGTTAAATGATTACTGACACTTTGGAGATATTTTTTCCTCTTTTGTATTGTTTCAACGTCACTCATAATTTTTTTTCAGCCAAAAAAATCTGAAGGTGTATTTGGAGGTTTGACCGTTAGGACTTGAACGTTTTTTTATATTAATTCAATTGCAGATTATTTGATGACATTTTTAGGGCTTATATTTTCACCACCAATATGAAAAAAACTGATAGAAAGATTTCTAAAAATATTCATTCGTCCCTTTTAGCACTTTATGATATTTAAATATGGATTTTTTATAGTAAAACTTTTTTCATTAACAAAATTCAAAGTTGAGGCAAGAACGGAAAAGATTCCTTGATTTAAAAAAATCGATTGTCATATAATATTAACACATTTAATTCAAGAGTATTGAAGTTATTGTTATTTATATTATTTGAAAAATTGATTTTATAGTAAAAATGTTCTCTTTCACATAATTTAAAGTTGATGCAAGAATCGAAAAGATTCGTTAATTCGAGACAAATCGATTGACCTATACTATGGATACATTTTATTAAACAGTAAGGAAGTTATGGTCGTTTTTAATATTTGAAAAATCGGGTTTTTATACTTAATCTTTTTTTATTAAAATAATTCAAAATTGATACAAGAACGGAAAAGATTCCTTGATTCAAGGCGAATCGATTGACCATAATATTAATACATTGTATTGAAGAGTATGAAAGTTATGGACATTTATATAATTTGAATATTCTGTTTTGAATATAAAATATTTTTTCATTAACATAATTCAAAGTTCGTGTAAGAATAGAAAAGGTTTCTTGATTGGAGACATTTTAATTGACCTATTTGTACTTTTTATTCAGAAGTGATCATCAAATGAGCACCATAAATTGTAAATATAAAAAAAGTCAAAACACCCGAGATCGAATTTACAGCAATTTTTATATAATGGTAATTTAAAATTATAGAATTTAATAAGCTTCATCTTTGAAACATCTGATTTAGTTTTCAATTTCAAGTAGTCAAATTTGAATCGCTTCGAATAAAAAATTATTCAAATTAAAAGTTTTCAATGTAAAATTATTCAATTTTGAATGCTTTTAATTAGAAATAATAAAATTTCAAGTTGTTCGAATTTTAAATGATCCAATTGTCAAAATTCGAATCTGAAAATATTCCAATTATAATGCTTTGAAATTGGCCTATTTTCCAAATTTATATCCGAAATCATTCAATTTCGAAATTAATAAACTACCAATTTAAATAAATATAATTAAATATATGAATAAAAAAAGATATAAATAAAATTCCTTAATATTGAATGTTTTGAATTAGAAATGTTACAATTTGAACGCCTTTCTAATGATATATACACACATATATATATATATATATATATATATATATATATATATATATATTTTTTTTTAAATTTGCAAACGCTTTTAATTCGAACATATTAATTATTGTTTGAAAAATGCTAAAAACTTATTATTTAAATATTTCTTTAATGATGAATTTTTAAATTGTTTATGTTTTTAATGTTACTGCTACCTGAAATAATGAGATACTAAGGGAACCAAAGATAAAAATTTAACGTTTTTTATACGACATGTAAATAACGGCAGATAATGACCAGTTTTGTATATTTTCTGGATAATGTTTTTTAACCAAGCCTTGTTCACGGTAAAATGAGAGACGAGAAAACATTTAAGTTAGCAAACTTTTTTATATGAGAAGTTTTCGCGTGGCGTTATGGATATTATTTTTTTAAGTACTGACACTATCCGGCACTCTGCATATTTATGCTCTGCGTAAAAGGCTATGAAAAATTCATGAAAGATGAGATATTAGAAAGGCAAATTCTCCTTTTGACGTTACGAATATCGAGAAGTCCTATTTTATTGGAACGCTTCAGATCTATTACTTTGGACTATTTTCTTCCTTAAAAACAACTTTATGCGAATTGAAATTTCAATTCTTTAGAAAAAGAACGTCCTTTTTACAAAAGTGGCGATATCTAAATACTTTGGTACTCCTTTCTTTTTTTATCATCTTATACCATTTATTATATTTTCATTCCTCAATCATCTCCCATATTTATATTAATTGTCTGTCTCCGTTCTCTCCAATTCTTCATAGCTTACTCCAGTCCCCTCTCCTATATCTCTAGCACTAAATAACTTCTTCATTTTTTCTTCCCATCTCGTTAATTCTATCGCCCTTCCTCTCCTTTCTTCTACCTCCTACAAACAATTTTTTGCTAACTCCCCTTCCCTCCCTTCCCTTATCAACGAGTTAAACTGCCATGCCCTCTTTTCCGCTCTAGTACTTAAATTATTCCTTTGCGCTTCTTCTCTCACCGTATATTCAGGCATCTTCCAGTTCACCCCTAGCGTCTACGTTATGTACCTTTCTTGTAAACTCTCAATTTCTTTCCTCTCCTTCCATCCCCGTATTTCTGCTCCATATCCTAATACCGGCCATACCAGCGTATCAAATAACCACATTCTCCTTTCCAATCTTTTTTAACCATCTTTTTCCTATACGCCATCTCTGTTCCATTACCCCTGTGACTTTTTTAAATCCCTATTCTTATATGAGCTCTATGATCTCCATTTCTTTGCCAGGTATATCTCCAATATTCAAACTCCTTTACCTCTTTTAACTTTACTCTCCTCTATCTCCCTGACCATTCTTTCATTCGTTCCACTCCATTTCTAAACCTCTTTGTCTTTGTATTTTCTACATTTTAATTCAACTTTTACCCATCTGAGTATTTCTCCAATCCTGTAATAAAGCCCGCTATTCTTTCTTTATCATCTGCAATTAATTATATGTCGAACGCGTATGCTAGTGTATATATCTTTTCTTTCCATAAGGGAGGGGAGTGGAAGTGGAAGGGAAAGGCGGTGCAGGTGGTGAAAGAGTTTGTGTACCTGGGCTTCTTGTTTCGGAGGAATGGGGGAGTGAATGGTCACATAAAAGAGAGAGTGAGGAGGGCAGAAGTGATGATGAGGCAGGTGTGGAGGTTGGGAAAGAAGTTATTCGCAGATGATTTTGGAAGGAGAATGAAATTGTTTGACTCACTAGTGATGAGTGTGCTATTGTATGGAGTAGAGGTGTGGGGGTGGAAAGAAAATGAAGAGGTAAATAGGACACAGGACAGGTGTGCAAAGTGGAAACTGGGGTTGGCAAGGAACACGCCTAATTATATTGTCAGGAGGGAGACGGGGAGAACGAGTGTAGGGATTCTAGCGGGGAGTCGGGAGTGTAAATATGAGGAGAAATTTTTGGAAGAGGGGGGAAGTAAGCTGGTTAGGGAGTGCTTGTGGGAGAAGGAAAACAGGAGAGGGGGTAGGAAGATGGTGGTTGAAAGGGAAAGGTATTTTAGAACGAATGGACTGCAGATGGATGAAGTGAGAAGGATGCGCGAGGAAGGAATGTGTATGAGTTGGTTATTAAGAAAAACGGCATGGAGAGAGAAAAGACAGCAGGGGAAGAGAGAATAAGAGAGTCAAGGTTTAACGGGAACTATGTGTGGATTATGCCAAGGGCGAGAGCGCAATATTTATGTGAGAAAGGAGAGAAAGGAAGTCAGGAGCTTATAGTGAGGATGAGATTTGGGTGCATGGAGGGTTTTAATAGGTTCAGGCTCTCTAGGGAGAAGAGGATGTGTGAACTGTGTGGGAAGGGGGATGCAAGAGTGGAGCACTGGTTGGAGCAGTGCGTAGAGGTGGGAAGGTGTGGGATAAGCATGGAGGTATTGATGCATGAAAGGGGGGACAAAAGGGCAGTAGAATGGGTGAAGGGAGTGTTGGGTAAGATGGAGAAGAAGAAAAGGAAGTAGGAAGAGGAATGGAGAAGGAAAGATTGTAAATAGGAGAGGAAGTAGATATAAGTAATCTGTAAATATTGTAAATAGTAGTTAAGTATTAGGTATTAGCCGCGGAAGCAGAGTTTGGCAATGCGAGGCAATGCGAAAAGTAGAGACATGCGAGCGAGGCGAAGCGAGGAAGGCAAGGCGATAAGAGCGTGCGGTCTTAGGTATAAGGTATGGATGGATGTTAGTTCTTTTTAAGGGTTAGTTTTAAGAAAATTCTGTAAAAAATGGAAGTGTAAGCAAGTCGATTTTTTAGGGCCAGCAGGCTGAAAAATAAACGTTTATCTATCTATATCTTTTATTTTCCCATCCTAACTCCTCCCCATCCTTTTCTTTTCATTTCTTCTTCTAAGTCTGAGATTAATATATTAAATAAAAGTGGGCTCAGAGGACATCATTGCCTTACTCCTCTCACTAACCAGAAACTATCTCCTACTTGCTTTCCTACCTTTACCCTACTTTTTTGTCTCTCTAAAATTTTTGGATGATCTCTTTATTAGGTCCTCTCGTACCCTCATTTTCAGCATAACTTTTTGTCTCTCGACTCGGTCCAATGAGTCAAACGCCGCCTTTAAGTCTACGAACATTGCTATCATTGCCCCTTTCTCCTTCAGAATCCTTTTATTTACCAGATATGGACAAGATGTCCATCATCCCCATTCCTTTTCTAAACCCTTTCTGATTCGGTCGCTCTATCTTTTTTTCCTCATCTTCTCCCCTCAACCTCTCTGATAAAACAGTTACATATGCCTTATAAAATGTTTGCATTAGCGTCACTCACCTATAATCTTTAAATTTCTCTCCTTTGCCTTTCTTCACTATAGGTACCACTACTTCTTTCCATAACTCTGGCCACCCACCTCGATACTCTATTGCACATTATCCATGCCCATTCTTTTAGTTCTGCCTATGTTTCCAGACTTCATTTGGAATCTCATCTATGCCAGGTTCCTTTCCATCTATCATTATCCCTAGCACCTTGATTATTTCTTCCCTTGTTATGTCTCTTCCTCATCTCTATCACTGCCATTTTTCCCTCCTTTCCTAACTTTCCTCTCTATCCCTCCTAGCAAATCCATACAATATTTTTTTCATTCTGCCATCTCAACATCCTGGTTTACTCTTTTCCTTCTTTTTCTCTCTCCATTTACTACCTTCCAGTGACGATATCTTGAAAATATTATCTTGATGCAATTCACAAGTAAAGAAACAAATGAATAAGATTGAAAAAAATCATGTACATGAATGACTTTTTTTGTATTTAAGAGCAGATAATTGATTGCAAAATTGAAAAATCTTATATCTCGTTTAGCGAAGTATCTTCTTGTAAAAAGTACACATTACGCAATTCTTTGGACTTCTGCAGCTGATGTGTGTGTAATTCAGAATTCTTTCCAGGCACGGAGACAAAATCTGGTAATCTGGAGAAAATTTCTTTTGACAGTTACCACTTTATTATTGTGACCTGTTTTAAGAAAACACAATTTTTCATTAATTAAAGTTTCTTTCAAGCAAATCGTTTTTCTTGAAAATAAAAGATTGAAGCCAAAAAAGCATTTCTTAAAAATCTCTGTGAACGGAATTTTTGAAAGCTAAATATTACTTTTAAAAAACTGATGAGGTTTTTAGTACATCAAAACATATAATTTTTTTAAATACAGGAATAGGAAAGCTAAAGATGGGAATAATTAAAAATGTTGAAAACAAAATTTTTTCTCGACTTAAAAACGTATTTAAGGACAAATTTTAATGAACAGGGGGAGGGGTGACGATTATGTAACTTTTTTACTTTCACTTACACTTCTAACTTTTTGAAATATACGTCGGTGGTCTTTTTTTTGAAAATTGTAATTTTCAGAACAATTTGAAAAAAAGAAGAATCAACGCGAACTTCGGAATTGTGTTAGTCGAAATGTAATTGAAAAACTTACATAATCGCCCCCTGTAAAATTAATGAAGATCTTTGTATTTTGAAAATTTGCCGTTAGTTTAAAAATTAGACGTCTAAAAAAAGTAGTTTTTCTATGATTTTTAGGGTTATGTAATTTCAAATAAAAAACATTTTTGATGAAAAAATTCTAATGCTTATAAAAAAGTATTTTAAGAAAATTCAATCTTTGTACTGTTGCTTTTTACCAATTGTTGAAAAATAGTTTAATTTAAATATTGAACGTGCGATTTTTTCAAATTATCCAATTTATTCTTAATTCTATCATTTTTAATTTTTAAAGAATCAAATCAAAATTATTCGGTCTTGGGAGCCTAAAATGAGGACTTGCGAATTCTTAGGGAAATTTTCATTTTTGAGGCTTCAAAAGTGAATCATATTTATTTATTTTCTTTTATATTGGTTAAAATATTGTATTTCTTTAAATTACAGGAACTTCAGTCCAAACATTAAAAACCTACTTTTTTGCTCTCTTAGCAAACTACTAATAAATTATTTTTGGTTAATACCAGGCCTGAGATGAGAACTTTGTTGAAATTCTCTAAAATCCATTGAAATCTTTGAAAAATTTGAGAATCCATTGAAATAAATATAAATCATAAATCATAAAAAATTCTTTGAAATCTCTGGAAGTTTTATAAATCTTCCAAAATTCTTTTAAATCTGTTAAGAGGATCTTATTAAAAATATCTTTGAAATCCCTTAAAATCTTTGAAAATCCTAAAAAATTCTTTAAAATCTCTTGAAGTTTTATAAATCTTCCAAAATTCTTTTAAATCTGTTAAAAGGATCTTATTAAAAAGATCTTTGAAGTCCCTTAAAATCTTTGAAAATCCTAAAAAATTCTTTGACATTCCTTGAAATTTTTGAAATCTCTTCAAATTCTTTGGAATCTTTTAAAATAACTTAAAATCTTGTTAAGCCTTGAAATTTGGAATTTTCTTTTATATATACCTCAAAATGGTTGAAATTTCTTTAAATTTATTGTCCGAAGCTCTTTAAAAATCTCTTAAAATCGACCCTAAAATTTTTGTAAATCCTACAAGATTCTTTGTAATCTCTTGCAATTTTTTGCAAACTGCTAAAAAAGCTTAAAATCTTTAAAGTACTTTCAAATCCCATAAATCTTTTCAAATAATTGGAGGTCCTATAAAATCCCTTAAATCTTGTGTAGGGGAAACCATCCTACAGTAGATAATGATTTACAGTAGATAATCTTAACTAATTGGAAAACTGACAAAAAATGTTCATTACTTTTGTTAGTACAACGTTTCGACAATGATACTATACCTTCTGACGAAGTTTCATTGGAATTTTATGATTAATTAATGCGTGAGAGCAAAAAATTGATTTTTAACCTGTAAACAAAATTTTCACCTCTTCTTTATTCATACTTTTTAACTTAATAAAACATCTTTATGACATGTTTATACATTAGAATCAAAGCTTGAAGTTCAATGAACAAAATTAATTATACAAAGTGTTCTTTCTTTAATATTTATAAATATTTAAGGTCTTTTTATTGGATATTACGTTTTCCAACAGTAGATAACCAACAGTAGATAATCGGAAAATTACAAAAAATGTTTCTGTCAAAATTGGCAGCTCTGCGACTGTCTCGCAGTTGTTTCAAGTTAAAGGTTGTATTTGTTTATTTATTTTGATTCGTGAAGTTTTTAAATTAAAATTATTGTAAATAATAAACTAAGAAAATAGTGTAAATTATTAGTTATTAAAAAGGTCATACATTTTAATTGTGTTTTAAGGAGCCTTTCGGAAAAGATATAATTTTTAGGAATAAGGTATGTAAAAAAGCTGCACTTTTCTGTCATCGCAAGTCAGGTTAAATGGTATGAAGATTGAACATCTCGTACCAATCGTACCAATCTTACGAAATATCAGAGATAAAAAAATGTCAATAATTTAAACTTTTGCGTTTTTTGTAAAATAATCATAGTTTCAACCATTATTTACTCAATAAATTGATTTTAATTGTAAATGTGCTAATGACAAATTATAATTATCCAGAATTGAGTATTCTGACTTGCCCAGGAGCAATACCAGAAACGATTATCTATTGATGGACAAAGGTGTCAAAATCGTACCCTTGACCAGGTCTAATAAAAATGTTTAATACAGCTAATTGATTAATTCCGTGATATTTTTTTCTATAAGAATACTCAATTGAATATGCAAGCTTCATTTAACAATGAGCATCTTTCTTTAGTTTTGGAAACTGATGCAGTTGAATGCTGTTGAATTTTTCCTATCTACTGTAGGGTGGTTTCCCCTTATTCTCTGAAATCCCTCGAAATCGCTGGAAATCTTTAGAAATGCTACAAAATTCTTTGAAATTATTTAGAATCTGTTCAAAGAACTTACAATCTTTCAAAACCTTTGAAACTTTGTCAGATCCTTCGACCTTGACATTTTTGAAATCTGTAGAAATGCCTTGAAATAATTTGAAATCCTACGTTTAGTAAATGAATCAATCATTCCTTTCTATTCTGAGTTGTTATAATGATTTTTTCTAGAATTGCAAGAAAATTATAAGAAAATCATTATAGACCTATACTGAATTTCCTGTAACATATTTTCGTGACGGTGTAACGACCATAAAAGTGAGTTACGAACCCGTTGAAAAGCTTTAAAATTCTGAAAAATACTGCTAAATACAAAACATTTACAAAAAAATATGTAATGCGTTCTGCTTCTGAAAAATAAGTGAGAAGGCCGGGTCTCCATGGCCCCCATACAATCCAAGGCCTGCACTGTTAGAAATGTTCGGAAAATTGCGACACGTTTAGGATACTAAACTAACTGGAATTTACGAAATTAGGTTGCTCAAAACGCAATTCAGTTACGCTCGAAGCGGACAAAGCATGGTGGTTGTGGTAATGGGCGGCAATGCACTGCAAAAGGTTGTTTTTAATTATTACTATGCAGTAAACCTATTTTTTCCGATAATAAATGATTTTAAGCGTGAAAAGAATTCGAAATTTTAACAAGAAGAAGAAACTGAAAAAAGTGTTGGAATCGCAAGTAGAGGCTCGGTTGATGAGCGAATTATCTTTGTAATAAAACAGTTACAAGGTACTGCGATCATCTGCCTGGTAAATGAACTACTAAAAAGGTACATCATGACCGCAAGTGACTAGCAGCAGCTGCGTAAGTTCATAATAATTAATCCAGGTTTCAACTGAATGGTGAGTCCGCTGTTCACGTCAAATGACGCCCCCTTGGCTAGATAGGTTATATCTGTAATTTTGAGCAGCCTCCTGTCACCGAGAGTTGAAAATGGTCCATGTGTTGAAAACGGCCATGCGGCGGCGCTAGTAGTAACTTTGTTCGTGTTGTTTTGATGTTTATATGGCTTTCGTCATATAGAGTCGTTACGAACTCTTAAAAATGTAACAATAAAACGGTTTCTTTATGCAATTATTATGAAAATGGCCCGGTGGAGTTTTCTACTAGTGTTTTTATGTTTGTTTATCGCATTAATTATGCCGATGTGTATCGATCCGGGGTGCAAATCAGGTTTCAAAAGTGAACTCAGAGAACCCGAAGATCCCGAATATGAACAAATTAATTTTTTCGTCGTTCCGAAAGACCCAGCTATTAAAGCTTTATGGCAAAAAGCTTTATTTCGGAAAAATGTTACTGTGAAAGTAGGCCAGTTCGTTGGCAGTACAAAATTTTTAAAGGACGACATTCTCCACGAAAAAATCCTAAAAGGACCCGATGGCACTATTTTGGGAAAGGTAAGTAATTATATATTTACTGTAAAATCGAAATCACAATTTAAAGATAAAACAAAAGTAAATTCTTTTTCATTCAATAAACTGTATTATTAGGTATTTTTACTTACTACTCGTTTCAGAAAAATTCGGTTTGTTTTTCCCTCAGGAAGTGTAACAAAAAACACAATTTATTCATATTTTTCCTAATTTTCAGAATAAAAAGTATGTACCAAGTTAATCTAGTCAATGTTCTATTTGAGTAGCATCAAAAAAAGTGACTAAATTGTGATAAATTAGAATTGTGATTAAATTAGAAGGCTGGCTGCAAAATGTGTGACAGTAACCTCAAATTTTCTTCTTTAACAATTCATGCGACCAAAATCTTAATGCCACTTTTTTGTATTATGCACGAATAGACCATTCATTACATCAACTTCGTACAAATTTTTATTCTGAAAATTAGGAAAAATATGAATAAATTGTGTTTTTTGTTACACTTCCTGAGGGAAAAACAAACCGAATTTTTCTGAAACGAGTAGTAAGTAAAAATACCTAATAATACAGTTTATTGAATGAAAAAGAATTTACTTTTGTTTTATCTTTAAATTGTAATTTCGATTTTACAGTAAATATATCATTACTTACCTTTCCCAAAATAGTGCCATCGGGTCCTTTTAGGATTTTCTCGTGGAGAATGTCTTCCTTAAAAAAAATTTTACTGCAAACGAACTGGCCTGCTTTCACGGTAAAATTTTTCCGAATTAAAGCTTTTTGCCATAAAGCTTTAATAGCTGGGTCTTCCGGCACGATGAAAAAATTAATTTTTTCATATTCGGGATCTTTGGGTTCTCTGAGTTCACTTTTGTAACCTGATTTGCATCCCGGATCGATACACATCGGCATAATTAATGCGATAAACAAACATAAAAACACTAGTAGAAAACTCCACCGGGCCATTTACACAATCATTGTTTAATGTATTACATTACAGGTTAAATTTGTCAAAAATTAAAAAAGAGAAACTGCGTTGATTGCAAATCCGCAATATTTTATTCTGCAAATGACGAAAGTGTGGGTCAAACCCAAACTAATCATCCAGTGCCAAAATTAATCACTTTAGATCAAAATCACAATATTCAGCACCCGAATTTTAAACTCTTTGATTTTATAAAATCAATCGAAAAATCGTTTTCTCTGCATTGCAAGCAAAATCATGTTTTTGACTTAGTCTTGAATGATTTGTCTAAACCCAAATTTTACTTTTCTTGTGCAGAACATGGGAAAGAAGTTTTGTCATACACTATTAACTTATATTTGCAGAATAAAATGCGACAGTTTGCTAAAATTTCTTTAGCTGATTCCAAAAAAGCTAATTTGCAGAAAAAGAAATTAGCGAAATTAGCTGAAACCTAATTCTAATTCGTAATTTATTATAAGATTTCGAAAAATAATTTTCGATTAATTTGAGTGTTGCCAAAGATAAAAATATTTGTTAATGTCTTTCTTTAAGAGTGACTATACAAATGTTAGAATATTTTAGTTTCGTTACAAAGTCTATTTTATTTTAAAAATACCACATTTGAGAGTTCGTTATTTGTAATGGAAAATAATATTTTATGATGCATCTTATTACTTGTTTGTAATATATCTAGATATAATAATTATATTTATTATTATATTATTATATATTTATTATAACGAATTATAAAATTGACCAAATTATTTATAAAATAAATGAAGTGTTAAATTCCCATAAATATTTCAATTCCTGAAATTTAAATTTGCCGAAAATAATTAATAATTGATTAATTATTGATTAATTAAATTCTTTGTTTTATTTATAATTTCATAATTTATTAATTTAATTTGTATAATTCGTAAATTGTATAATTCGGCAATTTTATAATTCGGTTTCGAAGTCTGTCAATTTTAGTTTTGGACATTTTTAAATTCGGGATTTTATTTTTTGTCAATTAAAAATCTTGTCGTTATTTGAAATTTAAAACATTTTATAATTCGATAATTTATATTTTCGACAATTTTCTTTCATTAATTTGTGTATTCGTTATTTATTTCTTCATTACTTTTAATAATTCCCGAATATACATGCAATTTGTTTTGTTTCAATTATGTCAATTATGCCGTTGTTTTCTATATTAAACAAAATAATAAGTAAGTACATAAGTCTCATTTACTACATAATTCTACACTATGAAGAAAAAATTATTTTAAATTGTTTTTCATATTTATTTTGTAACTTTTATGCTTTTTTCCTATGGTATTGCATGGTTTTGTAGAACAAAGTTACTACTAGCGCCGCCGCACGGCCGTTTTCAACTCTCATGACACATTTTTTCCATTGGGCAGTACAGTGGAACCACCCCCTGATTTTCAGTCATTCCGTTGATTGATTAATTCTAATATAAATTTTCAGTATATATTTGTCTTCAATAATATAAATTACAGTCAAATTATAGATAAATATAGATAAATATAGACTACATATTTTATATTAAAATTAATTAACCGAAAAAAATTTGTAATCGCTTTAAAATTTTATTTAGTATAACTCAAAATTACTCAATTTTAACAGAATTTTCTGAAAGATGTGACTAAAGCTTTATGCAGTTACGATTGCTGAAATTTCTCTTCCTGTTCAGGAAAATTTAGAAACGGTTTTTGCATAAAGCTTCAGTGATGCGTCTGAAAATTCATACAGAAATTTCTAACAGCGTGGTTAATATTTAAAATTAATTAGGACTATCAGAGAAAAGAGATTAAACACTTTTCTTCACCAAAATAAGAATTATAAATCTTTAATCAATGTTAATCAGCCCTCATACAATTTTCGAACCATCCTTTACCTTTAAGGTGCGATTAAAATTTTCTGGCTTATAAGATGAAATGAAAAAGCTTTCAGGAATTAGGTCACTGAAATAGGTGCGGTTTCTTGAGCAATATACGTCTCGAGAAAAAAGGGCGTTAGTCCTCTAGAAATTAATGTGTTAAAAATCGAGCCTGGTACAGGAACCTTGATTCCTGACAGATTATTGGTCGTATCGAAAGTAAAGCCAAGCTTAACTTTTCATATAGAAATATTGCACTGTACATTTTTCACACGACCTCAATGATGATACTTCTTGATGATACTTTGTTACGTGATAACTGTTCCTTTTATCATCTTGATATGGCGTTGAAAAAATTGCATTTTTTTATGATATTTCAGGGCTTACCATCGAACTGGAAACTTGTGTTATAACCGAAAATTGGATAATTTCTTAATAGAAAAACTTATTTAACTCTACATTTTACATGAAATCAATTGAAAATATGTGCAATTTTAGGCCGCGGACTCATTATACTATTTACACTATTTGACAATTTTTTGAGCGATGACACTATTTTGCTACTATTTCGAAAACAGTTTCACCAAAGATTTGCTCACCATTTTCCGCTCATTTCACTATTTTTTTACTTTCCCGAAAAATATTTTGAAATTTCTTCGCCAATTGGCTAAAATAATATGTCCGCTCTGTCAACGAATCGAAATACCGGGAAATGGTCTCAATGGCTTATCAGGGGCCACGTATGTATTATGTAAATTTTTTTCTGAAATTTTTATCCACTAATTTTTTTCGTGAATTATTTGGGGGTCATCCAAAAATAATGTTAGATTATTTTCGGGGGAAGGGGGGTTTAAAATCTTACTGTTTTTTATGAACATTTTCATCCAAAAAGGTGAACTTTCTACCAAAAGAGATGAACTTTTAAATCAAAAAGACGAATTTTCAACCAAAACAGATTCTTCAGTGAATAAAGAAAACAAATTTCATCCAAAATATTTTTAAGCCAAAGAGATGAGCTTTTAACAAAACAGTTGAAGTTTCAACCATGTACTGAATTTGTAGCATCAAGATGAATTTTTAATTAAGAATATTAATATTCCACCAAAAAGGATAAATCCTCAACAAAATACATAAGTTTTTAACCAAATAGTTGAAATTTCAACCTTAAAGATTAATGTTCTACCAGAAAAGACCAAGAAAATTTCTACCAAGAAAATTAATTTATTACGAATTTTCAAAAAATTACATATATTTTTCACTAAACAGTTTGAACAATGAATGTGATGTTAGTCGAAATTGTCTTGAGAATTAATTTTCAATTAAAAAAAAACAAATGTTCTACAAGACACAGTTTAATTTTCAACCCGAGAATTTGAATTATCAACAAAAAAGTTAATTTACTACCAATCAGTTGAATTTGAAACAAAACAGTTCAATTTCCAGTTTAAAAAAATTATTTTCGAACAAAAAAAAAACGAATTTTCATATAAAATTATAAATCTGCAATCAAAAAAATAAACTTTTAAGAAAGTAGTTCCACTGTCAACCAAGAAGTTGAATTTTCAACCTAGAAAGATGAATTTTCAACAAAAAATGTAATAGTCGATATTTCAACTAAAGACATGAATTTGCAACCAAATAGTTCAATTTCCTAGCCGAAAATACGAATTTTCTACTAAACAGTTGAATTCTCAACCCAAAAATGTGATTTTTAAATAAAGAAGTTCATTTTCAACCGAAACAGATTAACTTTTAACAAGACCGTTGCATTTTTAACTAAAATAGAGGAAATTTCAATAGAAAGAGATGAATTTTTAAACCAAAAAGATGAATTTCCAACAAAATAGTTAAATTTGTAATATAAAAAAATGGTTACTCGAGAAAAAAGAATAATTCCAATCAAATTGATGAAATTTAAAACAGAAAATATGACGTTGCAACAAAAAAATTAATTTTCAACAAAGTAGTTGAATTTTAAACTAAAATCGATAAATTACCAAAAAAATTAAATAGTTAAAGCAATTGATAAAATTTATTTAAAAAAAACTAGTTTGAACAAAATAGTTAAATTTTCAACCAAAGAGAATGATATTCGACTATTAAAATAAATTTCTAACAAAGTCGTTTAACTTTCGACCAATTAGTTGAATTTTCAATCCAGAAGAATAATTTTCTAGCAAAAAAGACGAATTTGCGACCAAATTCATAAATTTTCAATCAAATTGTTGAATTTTTAACTAAACACGATTAATTTTCAACCAATATTGGAATAGTTAAATTTTTAGTTCAAAAAACTAATTTTCAACTAAAAAGGTGAATCTTCAACTAAATAGTAGAATTTTTAATCAAAAGAGATGAATTCTGCACTAAATAATAAAATGAATGAAGAATCACTTTTCAACGAGAAATAGTTGGATTTTTTAATTGGGTTTTAGTAACTCAGTTCGCATCTAACCGAAAAAACGAGAAAAAGGGGAAGTTTCTTGAAAACAGGAAAAAAAAATTCTTTAAAAATGGGATAAAGAGGAGAATAGGGGAGTAAGTGTTAAGTCTATATTTAGATGCTTTACTTGCAAAATAAAATGACTAATTTTCATTTTTTTAAGCATTTCATAGAATGTTTGTTCACATTTATATTTTTCATGTATGATTTCAAAATTCCTTTTTTCGAGTTAAAGGAGAAATTATGTTGACATACGCCTAATATGTATCGATAAATAGTGTCCTAAACTACTTATAATTGTTGAAAACATAAGGGGCCGTTCAAAAAATACGTAATGCTTTTTTCCTACAATTCCCCCCCCCCCAAGTAACGCTTTTTCTATAGTAAGTGTAGGTAACTTTAGCGTTAGCGTAAAGATCGAGGTGACCCCCCCACCCCTAAAGGTGTTACAAATTTTTTGAACGGCCACTAATTTCGAAAAATTAGTCATAACATATGTTACTTAATATGTAATCCTGTAATTAGTCTCCGGACTGTTGGTATATTTTAAAACAAAATAAAAATTGTGTAATTCTATATAATAAGGTTATAGGATAAAATAATATATATTCTCTGTATTTGCATAAGGTAAATTATATAATATTCACTGCTTCTTTTATATGCAATATCGGGTGTTGAAGTAAAATAATTCAGTTTCAATTTCTCTTGTGAATATTGTTTGTAAACCTTTTTTTTAAATATCATAAATGAAAGTTAAAATTAATTCGCGCTCTTGATTTAATGATCGTCAGTTATCCGCGGCTGTTGCATTGTTCGTTCTCAAGTACCAATTTCGCCGGAAGTTGATTGTTGAACCAATGCACTAAGAAGCGGTTGCCGTACGTGGAACTTCGATACACGCAAATGAACATTTAGACCAAAGAGTCTGTGAAACTTTTGATTTATCATCAATTTCAATAAACTACCCTCAACCTGTGTCTTTTGCGCTCTAAAACAAAATGCCTTTTCAAGGTCTACAAAATAGTTATATTTTTGGTTCGAAATTCATCGCGGTTGGATACAAATTCCACTATTTGGTTAGAAATTTATATTTTTCTTTGAAAATTCAATTATTTGTTTAAAAATTCAACTATTTTTATAAATATTCAACGTTTTATGGACAATTAACTTTTTTGTTGAAAACTCATATTTTCGGGTTAAAAATTCAACTGCTGTGTAGGTCATTCATCTTTTTGGCTTGAAAATTCAACAGTTTTGTAGAAAATTGATATACTTTGTTAAAAATTCGACGTTTTTATTACAAAATTAATCTTCTTGGTGAAAAATTTATATTTTGCTTGAGGATTTAAGGATTTGGTTAAAAAATCATCTTTTTTGGGTAAAAACTCAACTACTTGATTGAAAGATAAATTAGTTTTTTTAAACTTCAATTTTTTAAAGATTCACATCTTTTGTTAAAAGTTTAATTTTTTTCTACATTCGTTTTTTTTTCTTAAAAATTAATTTTTTTACCCGAAAATTTAACTACTCCATTTTCAGTTGAAAATTGATCATTTATAAGTGGAAAAATCAATTATTTGGTGTAAAATGCATGTATTATGTTGAAAATTTATCTTTCTGGTTAAAAAATTAATCTGGTTTGTTTAAAATACATCTTTTTGGTTAATAATAATTGAACCATTTGTTTCAAAATTTGTATTTTTTGCTCAAATTCAATTTGTCGAAAATTCGTTGTTTTCTTGTTGAAAATTAATTTTTTATATTGAAAAATTGACTATTTCATTTTTGGTTCGAAAAGTATCTTTTTTAGTTGAAAATTCAAATATTTGGTTTGAAATTCATCCTTCTTGATTGAAAATTCATTTATTTGGTTGACGATTCAACTATTTTGTTAAAAATTCGTGCTTTTGGACAGAATCACTCTCTTTCAAATCTTTTGTAATCTCTTGAAATTTTTTGAAATTTCATTAACAGTAAAAATAGTTGATATATTGAGTAAAAAATATATAATCTTACTGAAAAGGGCGGAGGTGCGTGTCCAAAAAATCTCACGAATCCTTGCAGTAGGGAGGAGGGGGTCTTAAATTCAAAAAATCATCATTACGTAAATGATGGACGTTCCATAACCAAAATGCAGAAAATGACAACCTTATATAAATATTATTTTTATCAAAACTTCCTAAGGAAACTGAAACAAACAGTCCCTAAAAGAAAATTTGATATTTATTTCACAGAAAACAAATGAAAAATCTTTCGGATTTTTATTCAGAAATTGTTAAATGAATTTATAAAATATTAAATCATGATTGCACCGCTCTCCCCGGCATATCCCGGTTAACCCCGCCTAGCTGTAATCTTACATGCATTAAACTTTGAAAGTAATTTTAGGAATGTATTGATGCGGGTAAAACTTCTGTATCATTTCTACATGAATAGAACATGGAACGGATATATTCCAATCTGCTGTTTCTACATGAATAACTTCATATATGTTTACTACTATATTTTGTCGTATCATTCGAATAGGACATTTTTAAATCCATACTGGATTTGCGTACCAACGGAGTATGTATATAACGTAGATATAAAACAGGCGTGTGAATTACTGCAAAGGTTTAATTCGCCGCCGCGATACATTCCATTCGACATTCTAAAAAGATTGCATTCGCGTGTGCATTTTGCCTGGTGAATGGATTTGTCGACTTGCTTTGACGCCTTTCCATTCACAGACTAGTGAATGAAAACTTATTTTTAGTCTCGATTCGCGCACGAACGAAAACTTTTTCTCCTTTCCAGTTCTCATAAATTGTATGCTAAACTAGATGACTCTATTTCCAAATAGCGTATCTTTATAATTTTTGAAGATTGCAGAACATGGATTTTTTTAAACTGTCAAAAATGTGACCAACTGTCATTTTCAAAACATTTCTATTAACCGCCACACTCTGGTGGACATTTTTTTACAAAAAAGCAGAAAACACTAAAATCGCTTTTACCTGCAAATAAATTGAAAACATTACAACCAAAATTACAGGAATGTACAACTTTTGTCTATTAATCGGATGAATTTTGTACTTTTTTGTATATTGTTGTATTTTACTGTAATTTTAATTTCCTACAAGAATTCACGAAAAAGCACAACTACAGGAATTCACACGTTTTGCAGCCAAAATTTTGTTCTTTTTAGATCAGAGTTGACAATAATTAGAATTTTGCAATAAGATAATTTTAAATTAAGTTGCGAAAATGATCGCTATCACAAGAAAAAATGCTATGTTTGAGCTTTGAAGGAATGGTAGAATATTAATAGATATAAATTAATAATCGTTATTAAACAAAAAAAAAACATAAGCTTTGAGCTATTCCTAAATATTACGTTTGGAGCTTTTTTGTAAATATAAATTAAAAAAAAACTGCAGACTTAAGATTTTAGTTGTTGAATAACGATTATTGTCTTTTAATTTTCCATCATTCTTTTACAGTGTAAACATAGAAGGTTTTTTTGTAATAACGATCATTTGCACATCTTAATTTAGAATTATCTAATTGCAATATTCTGAACATTTGTCATACTACGTTGAAAAATAACAAGTTTCTGGCTGCAAAAACTGTAAATTCCTGTAGATTCTTGTAGTTATACTTTTTTGTAACTTCTTTCAGGAAATTACAACTACAATAAAATACCACAATTCACAAAAAAAAGTACAGAATTCTTCCGAAGAATTTACTTGTAGGTTCCTGTAAAAATGGTTTTAGGGTTTTCTACTTTTTTCTAAAATTTTTTCCCTATGCTTTAAAATTACGTTTGATAGATGTTGGATATCTAAGTAACATTTTTATGCAAAAATCTTAAATAACTGAAATCCCTATTTTATCTATGTTTTATTATAATAGCAAACATGCTTGGCAAACATGTAATATTTTTGTTTTTGATTTCTTCAATAAACTACGAATACAAGAATTTATAACATAATTTTTAGTACAGTTTTTCAATATTTCAACTTTTGTAAAATCGTGTATTATGTTGTAAAGATTTTTAATTTTCCACAATAATTCACGTAAAATTAAAAGTGTTTTTACGACTTGCCACACCTATATTAAAAAATTCTGAATACTGTACAATCATTAATAAGAATGTATACGAATTTTGAAATTCTAGAAATTTGTACTTCATTTTGATCTTCTTTACTTTTCTACAAGAAAATACAATTAAATGCAAGAAAAAATGATCTATTCAATTGTATTTTTCTTTTGAGTTTTGTACATTTTTGTACAAGTTTGAAAAAAATTACAGTTCTAGAAATGTTGTACTTTCCTGTAAACATTTTTTCCGCCAGGAAAAAAAATATAAATCAAAAAACATTTTTAAATTAAGAATGGAATAATATCAAATTTGCAAAACTTAAAAACGTAGAACAAAAATTAACAAAAACTAAACGCAGTATTGACTTTTAAGCGTTCCCAATTGCAAATTTTTAAATTTTAGGCCTATTTTTTAAATGGCATGTATAGTGGGGTGGGCCGAGTATACAAAAGTTTTGACTTTCTAAAATGGCTAATTCTGAAAAGTTGTCACGCATTATTACAAATAAAGATCTCTAATGACTTTTTCACATGAAAAATAGTCCAACGGTGACGCAGTGAGGTAGAAAATGTTTAATTTCGAGAATCTAAAAAAATTTACCTATGTTTTCGAAAATTATGGTAATTTCTCTTATTTACCTATAGATTTTGTATTAAATGCTAATTAAAAATTAAAATTAAGAAAACATAACATTCTTTTAAGTTATAATTTTTGTGAAAATGAGTATAAATGACATTGTTTAAGATTTAGTTAATTTTTACCTAATACATTTTTTTTAGTTGTATGTATGTTTAGTTTTATGTATGTCTTTATTTGCACTGGACAAGCAAGGTAAAAATCTCCTTAGCTGTCGTAAACCAATTTTCTTAGACGTTACATTTGTTAAAATATTTATTTATTACCAAAAACTGTACAGAAAGGCAGTATCCACGTAAACCACAAAAAGCTGGATGTTTGTACCGAAATGTCGGTACAAATAGTCCATTTTCCAGGTCGCACTATTCGTACCGCAATTTGGGTATACGTATCCATATGGCCAAACAAATATTACCATAATCTTCGTACCCACAGGCAAATATTTTTGATTTTTCGAGATAACAAATTTTTTACCTTATTGCGACACCGTAGAAACATTTTAGATTTCAAAAAGTCATGAGATTTTTTCATTTGTAATACGTACCAAATTTTCAGTACTAGCCATTATCGATTTTCGAGAATTTTGTATTTTCGGCTCACCGGCACCGTAATCAATTTATAGGTGTGTGATTGCCAAGAAATTGACCCTTTTAGATAATGAGATTTAAAAAAATAAAAAGTTTCTAAACCGCCCACAATATTTGTTTTTTAATCAAGCGTAACCCAAGAGATAGATAAAAAGTTAAAATAACTCGTTTTAAGATATGTGCAGAACAGATAAGAATATTATAAAATATGGGAAAAATAACGGTTTTCACGATTTATTTGATGTTGACTTCAGCGTTTCAAAACATCCTTTCATTATGTAGTATGAATAGTATCATAAATAAATATGGAGTGTTCCGGGACATTTGATCAAGAGTATTACGCAAAAATATTGATCATTATTGACTGTTATTTGGAATCAATGGAATAATCTCAAACTTCAGGCTCCTAAAATTGAACGATTGGTAATGTTTAGCTTAAAAAATGAAACCAAAAGAAATTTAAAGCGTTTATAGTTTTACAATTTCCAATTGAACGGCTGTAAATCGAAATTCTTAAAAAGTTAAAAAGTCTCAAATGAGACTTTTAAAGTTGAATAATTTCAATTCGAAAGCGTCTTATTTTATTGAAATATTTAAAAAATAGTCAAACGTGGAAATTTTTTTCAAATGGAGACGATTAAGATTCATCAATGAAAAAAAGAAATTAAAAAAGAACATTCGTAACGTTTTTGATTATTTCAATTCATTCATAATCCAGAATTAAATACTATCTACGTATATTATACAATATGTACATAGATTTTATTTAATATCGTGTTCCGTGATCTCTATTTAAAAATAAAACTTACAAACTAAGATTCGAGGTAGCGTGGCTCAAATGGCAACTTGCTCTATACATTTTTTCTAATTGATTTTATATCTGGCACATCTTAGAACCTAAAAATTCAATTTGAAAAATCTTCTTCCATAAATAAACATTAAATACATAACCATTTCATTTTTTCAAGAAATCTCAACTTTTATATTTATATTTGAATTTTTTTGATTTAAAAGTCAATTTTCACTTCGAAAGAAAATCTGAGCGTCAATTTTTTGGACAAGTAACTTCAAAACAAAATTTAAATTTAGGAAAATAAATTGAAACTATTTTCCTATGGATGAATATAATAATAATAAACATTATTTTCTTTTTCTAATGACTAACAGGATGAAACCTTAATTGTATATTAGATATCTTGAAGCCTTAGTGATATTAAATATAATCCTACGTGTTGAAATTGTTGTTAATTACGTGAATGATTTACTGATCTGGGAAAATGTTCGGACGTGTTACATGGTACGCTAACATTAATTAGTGAAATACGACCCTGTTAATTAATAAAATAATCCTGTTTTTGGCTCCTATCGTCCAATTAATTTGAATCACGAACGAATGGTTTGCCGCAGTCTCGTATAATTTTGAGAGATCGATAAGCGCCGAGGACCGGCGTCGACTTTTTAAACCAGTCAAAAGAACCGCGAAGACCCGCAAGGAAAAATTATTTTATCATTTGATGGAAACCATACCCAATATTCTATGCCAAATAGCAATATATTGAACTTCTGCACACAGCTTTCATATTTGCATTTCTACTTATTATGTGCATGTTAATTCTGTAACAATTCCATATGCGTCCGCTTGGATATATATGCAACATTTTTTTGCTAAAAAAAATTATTACTACGTTAAAATTTTAATTAAATGTGAACTAAAATTTGGTTTAAAAACCTTAAATTAAGAGATGAACTTAAATTCAGCAAAAATTTGGCTGAACTTAAGACGTCAACATCTGAACTTCAGAATTAAATCATACTCTTTTTTTATTCCGATAAACTTGACTTGAATTCAGATCCTTTCACGAAAATCATGTCATACCATGCAAAAAAATATGGGAAATTTTTCAGCCGCTGGAAAACAAACAGGCGCGTTAGGCGCTCGATTTTTTTCGGTCTAACCCATTTTTTAAATTAAAATATAAGATTACTATTATGCAAAATTTGAAAATTTCATAATATCTATTATATAAAATAATAAAAAAGCAAGGGAAGTATCTTTGATCAAATAATAAAACCATTGCATTCAAACTCAAAATTTTTTTTTTTTGTTGAATTAAATTAAAAAATTTTACCGATTTTTTCTTACCGATTTCCCATGTAAAACGCAAACAAAATGAAAAATTTCACTGAAATTGAAAATTTAATGATTGAACAATAATGATAATCTGAAAAATCTTAGGATTTTTCAAACTTGAAATATTAATTTCCGATAGAAGACACTAATGAAACATAACAAAAAATTGTTCAAAATTGCAAATCTTATAACATAACTTTTAATTATTCCAAAATTGCAAACCTGCTTTGAAATTTCATTAAAAATACCAATTTCCCACGAAAAATACTAACATAATGCAAAATTATTAAAAGATTCTGAATCTGGTTCAAAATAAAATATTTTTTGTTTGAAAATGCCAATTCTCGATGTAAAATTCCAACATGACTTAAAATTGTTAACAAATTATGAACCTTAAACATAGAATAATTTTTGTTTAAAAAACGCTAAACGGTAAAAACGCTATCAAAACCGAAAGATGTAATTCTTTGAAAAATTTGTAAACTTTGAAATATGATAAATTTACCCATTTCCGGTGTAATACGCTAATATAACCTAAGATTATTGAAAATTGGGCATTTTTATGATTTTTGTTTAAAAATGCTAATTTATGGTGAAAAAAACTAACACAACCTAAGATTTTTAGAAATGTTAAGTCTTCTTCGAAACTTAAGGATTTTATATAAAATTTTTGTAATGTCTAATTTTCAGCGAAAAGCGCTAACAGAAAACATTTATGATATTTACAGTAATTTATTTGATAATTTGAAAGTTTTAATTGAACCTCGCAAGAGTATTTTCAAAATTTCAAATTTAAGGTAAAAAGCAACTTAAGCTAATGAAAAGCCGATCAGGTATTCAACAACAATGATTGCGAGTTTTTTTAGACATATCGTTACACCCATTTTTTATATAAGAAGATAACTTTAACACTATTTTTAATAAACTTAGTAAAACTTCTTTTCGGTCATGAAATTTCTGAACGGAAGAAAGTCAATAATTATCAGTTTACAAATAAATAAAATAATGTATCGCGGCAATGAAAAGAAGGATAAAAAACATGTTTCATAATTTTGTAACACTTCAGAAGAATATTGACTTTTCTCAGTGGAATTTAAAGGTAGCATGCCATAAGGGCCTAACCCAAAAATTTTCGAAAATGATATTATTGGCTATGAAATGAAAAAATTCCAATACATATATATCCTGACGGAACGATTTTTTTATAATCACATTTTTTAATTTTTTTCGTTAGCATGCCATAACGGCCTAACTGTGAATTTGTGTTAAGGCCCCTATGCGCATGCGCAGTCGCATCAAGCTGTATAGCTGATGACGACTGACGAGTTGCGGGACGTCCAATTGTGCGTCTCGAGCAAAAACAATTTCCCCTCCATTTTTTCGAAATCCAATAATATTTTTTACTTAAACTTTCTTCTGTATTGATTCAGCAACTCAATAGCTCAAAAGTAAATTCTCACTTTTTTCAATAGAAAATTGAATTTTTCATCACCATCCCAATTCGAGAAAACGTGCCCCTGGAGCGAATAAAGGTTCCCCTCCATTTTTTTAAAACATAATAACATTTGATAATAAAACATTTCAGGGTTCCATTCAGCACTGATTTATCTTAAATATATTTCTTTGTTTTGTTTTTAAATTTAAAGTTCTAATTTTTCATGAGGTTTTTCCTCTCGTATAAAATTGTGAAAATTTGTTCTACGTGCCATTTTTTATACTAAAAGTACAATTTATTATGTACTGAAACTGGAAATGCCTATCTGTACTCTACAGATATATGGAAAAAACAGGACTTTTTATGAGAAATAAAAGTGAATAGATTATTACGTGCAATAAAAATGATGTATTTTTCACACCATTATAGTAGAAAGAACAATTGATAGTATTTGAGAAGAGATAAGTCGCCTTACATTCGATATCACTACTACTTCTTTGAAATCGTAAAACCCCCTCGTGCCATAACCTAAAGACCGCTAAATCGTTAAAAATATACTACCGAAGCAATTCTCTCACCGGGATTTCATTCAGATAGCTATCGAATTCGAGGGGTTATTTTTATAACCTGTAAAGTTTCTATAAGATCTGAAATAAAATACAAATCGTACTAAAAAAATTGTATTGTTGTGTGCAAATTTAGTGTTTTATGTCAGTCTTTGAAAAAAACTAGGGGGCATCCCCTACTTTAAGTTTTGCATGTGCTACAAATGTCAAGGTTTAATTTTAATTAACAGGAGTTGTTTAATATGAATGAAATCTTATGATTCTTCTCTTCCTCTAATCGTAAAATTTAAATTACCTTAACCTTTAAATACCGCACCATGGTTCTGATATGTGGATCCCTTTTCCCTGGCCATCCTCGAGGCTGTCGTTATCAGTAGCTTTAGTTTCAGTTTTGCTTTCGTCGAAGTAGGTGGACAACGTGTGGTCCTGCGTGTAATTGGTGAGTAATATCAATTGAAAGGTCATAGGCGGTCTGTAAGACCGCAAGACCATGGTAGCGTCACAATTTTATATTTCTGTTTCAATTTGTTTCAAGTTATTTCAAACGCAAGATGTCACACACAAACAACCTTGAGCTTGATGCGGGTACTCCAGAGTCCAGAGTACGGAACGCGGCCGTCCCAGAGAAATTTTACGTCCCGATTATCCCTCATTTGAGCAAAAAGTGACAAATTAGTATGAAGGTATGAACGTGCGGTCTCCCAGACCGCACCATGCTTCTGATATGTAGGCTCTTCTCCCCACTGGTGTAAAAGATTATCAATAATAAAAGTTGATACAATTGATTAATTTCTTACTTATTCCAATGTGGATTTATATAACTGTATAAGTTAGGTAACAAAATTTTCTTTACTTATTTAATCGGATGTAAGTATATACAGCGGTTTGAGAGACCTCAGGTCCATGTTAGTGCAAAAATGTAATCACGTCGATACTTAAAGGTTAAATTCAATAGATTTGCGGTAAGGGAAGAAAATAATAATAATCACGAGTTGATTTCAATACAAAATTGTATTTATTAAAATTAGACCTTGAAAATAAGACATCGATGATTCAAAATAGGGGAAGCCCCTCTAGTTTCATTACAAAAATATCTCAGATGTGTCAATATATATGACTGAATAAACATTGTCCTGTACTACTGCCCCATCACTGTCTGACCAAACTCTGACCTTTACTACTTCTCGCTGACTGACTATACGTCCACCAGTACTGCTTATCCTGTAACTGGCTGATTATACATCTATCTGTATTACTGGACACCCCACTCATTGCCAAGCAAGTCTGAAACATTGCTGACTATACATTATCCTGTACTACAAACTCCACCCCCTTAATACTCCTGACTGTCTCTATATCGATCTCTACTACTGACCTTTCCTATTACCAGAGCCACCAAATGTCTGACAATACTTATGTTAGAGGCCCATCAAAAACTAATGCACACTTCCAGGGGACGGAGACATATTCTGTGACGGTTTGTGACGTGAATGGGGGGGGGGGGCGTAACGCATAAGTTGACATAACACATGAAAAATATAAATGTGAATAACAATTTGTTGAAATGCGTGAAAAAATGAAAAGTAGTCATTTTATTTTACAAGTCAAGCATCTAAATAGAAACTCTTTCCCTTAATCTCCCCTTTTTGAAAGAATTCCTCATTTGCCCATGTTTTCAAGAAACTTCCTCTTTTTTCGTTGAAAGTTAATTCTCGTTAATCGAAAAGTCTACTATTATATTTTTGGTTCAGGATTATTTTCTCCTGGTGAAAAATTCTACTATTTGGTTGAAGATTTAACTAATTTTTTGAAAGTTCATTGGTTTTTTTGGTTGCAAATTAATTTTTTCAACTGAAAAATTAACTATTCTATTTTTCATTGAGAATTCATCTTTTTTGTTGAAAATTAGACTACTTGCTTGAAATTTAAACTACTTTGTTGAACATTCATTTTATTGGTTCATTGGTAGTTGAAAATTCAACAATTTCGTTAAAAATTGATGTATTTTGTTGTAAATTTCAGTTTTCTGGTAAAAAATTAATCTTCTTGATTAAAAATGCAACTACTTGGTTGACATTTAAACTACTTGGTTGGAAGTTGAACTGCTTTGTTAAAACTTAATTTTTTTGTTTGGAGATTCGTCTTTTTTTTCGAAAGTTTAACTATTTAGTTGAAAAGTTGTTTTTATTTTGGTTGTATATCAATTTCTTCAACTGCAAATTGAACAATTCAATTATTGATTGGAAATAGATAGTCTTTAGTTTAAAATTCCACAACTTTGTTAAAAATTTATGTAATTCATTGTAAATTCGTCAAGATATTTTAAATAAAGAAAAATTTTATAAACACAAATTGAGGGATATTTCTAAAGATTTTAAAGAACTTAGTACATTTTAGGATATTTAAAAAGATTTCAAGAAATTTTCTGTTAATTTCTTTAATTTAAAGTGATTTTGAAGAATTTTAAATATTTCAGGGCTTTTTTCTAAAGTCCAAGGGACTTTCAAGATCTTCAAAGAGTTTCAAGGGATTTCAAAAGATTTTAAAGGAATTGAAATATCTTAAGGTATTCCTCATATGTTTCAATAAATTTGAAATTATTTTAACGGATTTTTACGATTTTAGGGTATTTTCAAACATTTCAAGGAATTTTCCAGAGCAATAAAAAGATTTTAACGGATTTGAATTATTTTAGGATACTTTAAAAGATTCTAGGGCTCTTTCAAGAGCTTTAAAAAATTTCAAGGGACTTTAAAAGAATTCAAAAGATGTGATATAATTAGGAAAATTTCAAAAGACTCCAAGGAATTTTATATTTATTTCAATAATTTTAAGAGATTTCAACGGGTTTGAAATATTCTAGGGTATTTTAAAAGATTCAAAGGGATTTTATGGGATTTCCGAGTATTTCAATGATCATAATTGATTTTAAAAGCTCTCAAGATAATTTAATACATTTTCCAGGAATGGAAAATGGATTTCAAAGAATTTTTTGACGATTAGTGAAGTGTTTCGTAGGATTTCAAAGATTTAAAGAGATTTTCAAATATTTTTTACAATTTATTTGAATTTGTTTAGAATTTATCCTAAATTGTTATTAATTCATCCTGAATTCTGTTAAATGCCTTGAAATTCTCTTAAATTTTTTTAATTTCTTCCAATTTTTCTAACTTTACTCAGTTGTACTTAATTCAATGGATTTTTTGAAGTTTTTAAAGTTTTTATTTAGTTCATCCTCAAGCCTTTTTTAAAGTCACCTGAAATTCTTAGTCATTTCATAAAATTCTTTTAAATTCCCTTGAATTTTTCTTAACTTATTTTAAACTTACTGAATTCATTGATCTTTTTTATATTTTTTAAATTGTTTTCAATTCACTTGCAGTGATAATAATGAATAAAAAATTGGTGAATTTAAATAAAATTTTTTTCATTCCATTCATGAAAGATTCTACAATAAGTATTTTAGAAGATCAGAATTTTGGTCTTTAAATATTAATGCTCCGGGAAAATAAGAAATTATCCAGGGAAAACTCAGGCAAGTTTAAAAACGAAGTTTGCGACCCTGTAAAACTGCAGAATTATGTAAATCTTGTAGATTCACGTTCGTAAAGTTTCTTCCAGAGTGCATGCATTTTTTTGCTGCTCATTTCCTCTCGAGACTCACTTGTGAAGAAAGAAATGAGTCAACAAGTGTTGCATTAAATTTCATTTTTCTGTAGTCGACGCTGCTATTCTCGCCTTGAGTGAAAGTGTTCGTGTGGAAGCATATATATGTAGTGCATGCAGAATATGAACAAGTCCTGTGAACCACACTCGTGAAGGAAGAAGGCGACTACAAGCAGCTGCAATTGCGTGCGGATGATTTCATTCGAGGTACGTGAGTTTGCATACTCTCAAGAGTGCCCGTGCTCCAGGGCGCTATTTTGTTGGAAGGTATCGACCACCCTCTAAACTCTAAACTCAACCCCGTCGCCCGTCTCGTCACAGCCTAGCCGCCGGCCTCTCACCCGCGCCGCGTTTCGCATAAAAGTAATTGCAACTCGATGCAAGCGTAACACGCGATACCTATCCTCTCAAAGCTCTGGATTTTGTTTGAAAAAAGAGGCCCCGGGCAGATGGGAGAATTTCCTTTCTCACCTTCACATATCACAATTTGCAGTTAACAATTCCGTTCCAGATTAAAAATATTTTTTAAGCGTCTACAATCAAAGTACTAGATTTTCGGGGAAAAATAAGATATTTGTTCGCAGTTTCAAATTTACTTCAGACATGTTGCAGTTTCAACAAAAAATTAGTCGGTCTTATAAAAAGGGTTTCGTAGCCTATTCAGCGTAGTATTTAGAATATTCTACTTTTATATTTTTATTTCACTCAGAAAATCTAGTGACTGTAGTAAATTGATCCCAAATCTCCCACTCTACTTCTTAATCTCCCCCCTCGCAACACTCATTTCTATTCTATACATTTCTGTCCTGTCCTATCTGATCCTCTCCGATCTTATATTATCATGCCCTCCCCCTCTCCTCACTTCCTCTTCT
>CAKNYM010050597.1:45868-68029 GCA_932195095.1 Andricus curvator | reverse complement strand
CCGATCTTATATTATCATGCCCTCCCCCTCTCCTCACTTCCTCTTCTTTACTCCCCCTCTTCACTCCCCACCTCCCACTTCCAAAAACACTCCCCTGTTTCCCCTCTTCCATTTTCCCTCCACGCTTCTTCTCACCGATACTCCCATGTTTCCAAACCCCCTCCCCGAGTTGCTATTACTCACTTCCTCACCCATACTCTCCTCCCCCGCTATCCCTTTCCCATACTCCCATGTTTTCTCTTTTCTCCCCTAAGCCCGGTGACGTCTCACCCAAGCCTCGTTCCGCATAAAAGTTATTGTACCTCGATGCAAGCGTGAATCGCGCTACCTACTCGCAAAGCTCTGGATTTTGTTTAAATAAAGAGGGCAGATGGGAGAATTTATTTTCGCAACTTCATATATCACAATTCATAGTTAAAATTTTTCGTTTCTGATTTAATATAGTTTTTTAGCAGCTTTAATCAAAGAATTAGTCTGCGAATTCAGCCATTCGGAAGAAAAAACGAAATATTTGTTCTGAGCTTTAAATTTTCTTGAGACTTTTTCCAGATATAAATAAAAATTAATCAGCCCTTTCTCACCACTCCTTTCTATCCTATACTATCCTGCCCTGTCCTATCCGATCCTCTCCGATCCCATTATATCATACCCTCTTTTCTCTCTTGACTTCCTCTCCCCTACTCCCCCTCTTTACTCCCCTTTTCTCACTTCCCCACATAATGCCCTATTTCCCCCTCCCACCAATACTCTAACACCATCCCCTCCATCCCATTACTCATCTTCTCTCTAATATACCCTCCCCAGCTTCCCCTCCCACATACCCCCGTTTTTCCACTTCCCTCCCCTAATCGCCCTACCGGAAAAAATAAGCTCACCCCGCCTCCTTTTTGTCTCAGCCTAGCCACGGGCCTCTCACCAGCGTTGCGTGTCACACAAATGTAATTATAACTCGATACAAGCATAAGATGCGTTACCTACCTATACAACATATAACTTTACGCATACAATCTTAGTACTAATATTATCAAAGAATAACATTATTTATAAAATTGGTATTACTTTTTGTGTCATAGCCTCTACAAGCGTCATTGTCGCGACGTCTTTTCTCACACAATTCACAATTTATTGTTTGTTTAAACAAAATAAGAGTACAAATTGGTTTGAGGTTCACTGTTAAAAATGTTTGTGAAATTAGTATACTTTTAATATATAACTCATATCAGAGAAAGGATAAAAAAAGCAGCAGGGGTAATGAAACAGATATAGGGAATAGGAAAAAGAAGGTTTAAACAAAATTGGAGAATGTGGTTATTTGATACGCTGGTATGGCCGGTATTAGGTTATGGAGCAGAGATTTGGGGATGGAAAGAAAGGAAAGAGATTGAGAATTTACACGAAAGGTATATAAGGTGGACGCTAGGGGTAGACTGGAGGACGCCGGGATATATGGTGAGAGAAGAAGCGCAAAGGGATAAATTAAGTACTAGAGCGGGAAAGAGGACATGGAATTACGAAGCTGAGGGAGGGAAAGGGAGAGGAGTTAGCGAAAAAGTGTTTGATGGAGGTAAAAGAAAGGAGAGGGAGGGCGATGGAATTAACGAGATGGGAAGAAGAAAGGAGGGAGTTCTTTAAGGCTAGAGATATAGAAGACGGGACTGGAGTAAACTATGAAGAAGTGGAAAAAAGGGAGAGGGAAAGACAATTAATAGAAAGATGGGGGATGATTGAGGAATCAAAATATAATAAACGGTATAAGATAATAAAAAAGGAAGGAGTACCAAAGTATTTAAAAAAGGGATGGGGAGAGAAAAGATGGACCACAATAACAAGATTTAGATTGGGAAACGAGGTAAGGGCAGGTATGTATTGGGAGAAGAAAGAGAACAAGAAGTGCAGAATCTGTGCATGGGAAGAGGAAACATGGGAGTGTGTATGGGGAGGATGTCGGAGAGGAATGGGAGATAAAGGAAGCTGGCAAGAGAATGTGGTAAAGATTCTAGGGGAGGATGGTTTGGGGGAAGAGTGGGTGAAGAACTTAGAGGCTACTAGGGGAACAAATGAGAAAGAGTGAAAGAGCGAATGCAAAAAATGGCAAAATGGAATTACAAGAGAAGTGAAAGAAAAAGGATACGGAAGTCGCTTAAATTAGAAGCGTAAAGATTTGTAAGTAATGGTTATGTAATAGCGTTAGTTATGTAATACATTGTATATTAAAATTTATATAAAATTTCTATAAGTTTTCGAAAATTTTTATCTTATATTCTTATGTTTGTGTTCATTTTGAGTCAGCCATTTTGAATTTCATAATTTCACAGACAAACGTCTTACCAGTGAGCTCTGAAAACAAAACAAAAATAGCAATGCAATATGATTCCGAATCAATCGTTTTCAAATACTCAAAATTCCGCTGAGCGTCTACGGCAATTGTTTAAAAAATACATACATTATTGCAGTTTTTCCTGCTCATTACTGATTTAGATTTCTTGACCTTTTCATATAATGAATACGATTAATTTGATCTTATATCGCGAAACAAATTTTTCAAAAATTTCGATGCTCACATTTTGCGCTATATAAAGAATCCCCCAAATAAGTTTTTCTTTGTAAGCATTGTAAGCTTTTTCAAAATCTAAATATTATTCATTTTTGTAAATCATTAAATATCATACGTCTAACTTGAGTCGAAAATTAATCCTCCGCAATAGATGGAATTGTTTAAGACTTCTCGTTCTGTGAATACTTTTTTGAGCCTATTTAATTTGATTGAGCTCAAATCTAAAATAAGTTTATATTTGAGTTCTGCGCGGTCACTTTTCTTAAGGTCTGTCGCTCGAGACCTTGCGACCGCGGGTGTGGTGTTTTTTGGTGGCTCGCTCGGTTGGCTGGGCGATATCCAGCTTTCGCCTTTTAGTTCTCTTTCAACTTTCTTTCTGAGATCGAATTTAACGCGCTACATTATTAAACGTGAAATTAACTACTGGTTCGAGTTTCGACATTTTTCTAGAGTTATTCCCTTTTCGATTATTGTGAAGTGAAGTGATTTTCCCGAATATGTCGGAATATAATTAAAGTAAATTAGTATAATCGCGTCTGACCTCTTTTAAATATCGGTCGTTTTTCACTTTTTTAATTAGCATTTTTATTTCATTGTCGTGAAAGTGACAATACGTTGTTCCCTCGCTGCCCACGCCAGCCGTAACTAATTCGCTAACACGCTCGACAACCGAAGTCAAGCAGCACTTGCCTCGGTTTTACTCGGATAGGGGCCTTTCTACTTAATGTTTTTAGCAGCTTTTAAGCTACCTTCAATATCAAATTAATAGTAATAATAAAAATAATTCTTCTGCGCAGTTTCTTGTTGCGAATTCGCCAAAGAATAAGAATCAATGCTCATTTTCAAAATTGAATTATTTTTAGGCACTCTTACGGGTCCTCAAAGAATACCCCATAAGTGAAAAATTTAAATTTTATGTAATTTTGAGGTTTATTAACACTTTTTGAATCTTTTTTCATTTATCAATTATTTGTAATTGAAAAATACCCAGTCGTACTGAATTGGTGTCTATAACAGCTACATTCACTCTCGAAATTATAATAACAAATAATTAAAAAATGAATCACTTTCTTTGATGGTATAAATAATTAGTTTAATTTGGTAAAATAATTTTTTTATAGAATATTTTCCTCAAAAAATATATTTTTCAAGATAGATAGATGTAGATCATTTTTTGATCAAGTAATTTGAAAATTTGTCTCTCGTTATTGAGAATATTTGATATTTAATTGAGACCTATACTTTCTGTGTCTATTATTCCATGCAATACACAAAAAAGCTTCGAAGGTTCTTTTTGTTCATTTTTGTCCAGTTTTGTGCAAACTGAAAATCAAATCACTAATTTTCAGATTATCAATTTGTTAGGGCTATTTTCTTTTCCGAAATTTCGTTCCTTTATAGTAAAAGATTTAAAGAAAGATTACATTTTGAAAAATTCTTGTTCAAAAAGTTTGGATTCGGAAAATCCAAAATAATTAGTTTTTGCTAAGTATTTTCACACCTGCTTTGAAATTATTAAAATTAATTAAAAACAATGTGAAATTACTTTAACAACAATATATTTGTAATATTCATCACTTAATTTGAATGAATAAAATCATTTTTTGTGAAATTAAAATAAAGAATACAATTGTAGTGTTTGAAAACACTTGAAGTTTCCAATTATGCTGTATATGTATATGTATATGTATATGTATATGTATATGTATATGTATATGTATATGTATATGTATATGTATATGTATATGTATATGTATATGTATATGTATATGTATATGTATATGTATATGTATATGTATATGTATATGTATATGTATCTGCATATTGTATATGTATATGTATCTGCATATTGTATATGTATAATTGTTAGTTTTTGGTAGTAGATTCATTAAATTGGAAGTAATTTACATTAGATTGAATATGCACAAGTGCATAAATTTCTGCAACTGTGTTGAATGGATATATAGCACCATAGCACAACGGAAATCAATAGTTTGCACGTGTGCATTAAATTTAATGTGCGTACACCAAAAGACTTCTAGGATGTATAATGTACATTAGAAAATTATCAATAAATTACATTTTCATTGTTTTCAAAAATTATAAAATGTTCTAAAGAATAATGAAGCTAAGAAAGAATTAGACAAAAATAGTGAAATGTTTCAAATTAACTCTAAATTCGATTTAGTGTGGTGCTTCTGGCTACTTCAGACAGTTAAAATTTACTGAGAAATCAGTGAATATTCACTCAAATTTCATTCTCCAACTCGGTCCAACGAACAAAATTTTGAGAAGCTGGAAAAATGCTGAAACAAGTTTCGGTTTTCTTTTATTGATTTTTTTCATTTTTCAACAATGAAGATTTGGTATTGATGTTTCCTTTTTTTCTTTACTTTCTCCATGCCGTTACTTTTACAATTTATAATAGCATGTGAAATCCAGCTATGGACTTTTATATTTCTTCTTTCTTCTCAGCAGATGGCTTCCAACTTAAACTCACGAAAAGAATTCAAATAAAATCATATATCACAAATAATCTGTACTTTGGTTTTCGGTGTATCAATTATTCAATCTGCTCCATTACATGCCAGAAATGAATCGAGCAAAAAATTCTATCAACTTTTTCCATTAAACTCTTTTTTGCATTCTATTATTAACGAAATACTCTTCTTTATTACAATTCAAAATTATTATTGAAAAATTGAACAAATGAAATTTAAATCTTAAATTTCGTTAAATTTCAAGCTTTCAGAATAGAAAAATTCAGTTGTTATTATTTAAAACATTTAGTATTGAAAATAGAACATTTTCGTTTTCAAAATTGTGTGGTTTGAAACTAAACAACTCAATATTATTCGGTTTCTTTAGTTTTTTCTTTTTTAATTGTTGATATTACTGTTTGTACAGTAATTGTTGATACTTGAAATTATTGATACTTGAAATCTGATGAATAAATAAATAAAAGATAAATCTGATAACTCCGAAAAAATATCAGGGCTTACTTTTACTGTCATTTCTCTCCATTACTGGTCCAGTAATCTTTTTTTCCTACAGGGTAGGTAAAGTAGTTATTTGTGATACAAGGACCCTAAGTGGCACTTTTTCGGCCGAGTGTGTAAGTTGCAGTACGAGTCGTAGTCGAGGCGTAGCCGAGACGAAGAACGAGTACCCCAATTCACACGAGGCAAAGTGCCACTTAGGGGCCGAGTGTGACACACTATTTTTTATCACACCAGTCATCATAAGTGCAAATAGCTCGCATAGAGTCCTAATCTAAAAGTCCGAGAGGGAATCCCATCCAATTCAATTCAATACGATTCAATTCCACTCAATTACATTCAAATCAATTAAATTCTATTCAAAGCCATTCAATTACATTCAAATCCATTCAATTCCATTCCATTATATTCGATTCAATTATATTCAATTCCATTTCATTCAATTCAATTCCATTCAATTAAATTAAATTCAATTCCATTCAATTAAATTCAATTCAATGCCATTCAATTCTATTCACTTCCATGCAATTCCAACAAATTTAATTCAATTCCATTCAATTCCCGAGACAAAGGGTCAGTACTGCAATTATTGACACTAGGGAAAGTGACACTTAGGGGCGTCTTCATGCCAAAGTTAGGGTCACTACACTCATCGTACCATAAAGTACAGATACAAATATCCTCCAGCCAATCAGATCACTGTGTCAGTGATATTTTAGATATCGTTCACAGTACCTGAAATCGCACTTATGATGGCGGTGAGATATTTTTTTCCGAAAAATAGTTTTCCGGGGCAAAATTAAATACGCGGGGCGAAAGTAAAATTAGCGGGGCGAAAGTAAAATTTAGCGGGCCGAAAGTAAAATTTAGCGGGGAATAAGTAATTTTTTTCAAAAATTTTCAAAAATTTCAAAAAATTTCGGAAAATTCAAAAATTTCGAAAAATTTTTCTAATTTCCAAAAAATCTCTTAAAAATTTTTACAGAATGCGAAGTTGTTTTGACCCTGCTTTTCAAGACCAAAAAGTGGCCTTTCACTCGAGAGAGGAATAAAATACTATATGCAGCACGAGGCAAAAGTAGATTTTTCCCCCTTGTTGCATAATGTACTATTCAGTTTGTGCTAACAGCAATAAAATTATATATTCATAAAAATAATTTTTTAATTGGTCTTTATTTTTTGTTTCAGGTGAGTTGTGATATTGTTGTTACTGCAAAAGATCCAGGAACTGGTAAGACGAATTGGAATTCGTAAAAACAGAGTTCAAGTTTAAATTTGAATAAGAAATATTTTTTTTAATCTGTATAGACCTAAATTAAAATATCTCAGAAGATGTATATACGAGACGTTGCTTGAAGTTTAGATAGTATCGGACCACTAACCGGATGTTCTATTCAAAATTAGCTTATTAAATTCTGTGTTAAGTGAGCCTTAGATCAAGTAATTTGGCATTGTGGGTATTTAATTATCACGTGAGAAAGGACAATGAATTGAATTATTTGATATTTTACTAAGGTGATCTTAATGATTTTATTTTGATTTTTCACGATTAAAACAAAAACTATGCATCTTATCAAACAATAGTGTTAGGCAAATTTGTCAATATTTTTTAAATGAGTAATTTTTCTTGTTACCTTTTTTTCGTATCTTGTTTAGCATAGTGGCTTGAAAAAAACCTTTATTTAATGTATCGGATTTTAATAACAGGCAAAAGTTGTATTTGCCGAACAGTAGCAAGCCGTGCAAATTTTATTTCGATCGGATAATATCTTCTGTTGTGTGTGAATTTGAAAATTAAAATTTTTGAAAATTAAAAAAAAAACGTTAATACGCGCTGATAAGTTATGTTGAATTTTTTGCAAGTACAGTTTTTGTTAGTGAATAATAATAGAAAATAGAAAATGAAAACAGAATTTACTTTCAAGTTAGAACTTGTTTTAAATGTGCAAAAAATGCATTTTTGGATTGCGTGAACTGCATATTTTCATGAAAAAATTTAAGCATGTCGTACTTAAAATTTCTGCAGCTATCCTCGAAGAAAAGTTGTGAATTTGGCCTTTTTTGAGTAATTTTTAGATCTGGTACATCACGATTTTTTTTGTATGACAGAAAAATAATGACATGTTCCTTCGATTCAAGTTAAATGAATTTCAAGCATGACATGTTTGAATTTAAAAAAAATGCAATTAAAGCAATCCAAAACAGCTGGACTTGTTCACATTTTAAGAGAGTTCTAACTTGAACACAAATTTTGTTTTTTAATTTTTAATTTTATGTTATTATGGAGGCCTTACACTACTGTAGGAATATGCAACTTTTAGGCACTATTAGAATCTATTTCACTGAGGTGAGAATGTAAAAAAATTGTTTAATTATAATAATCATTGTTTCGAGCCAAAATATATTGTGCCCTTTTTCTACTAAAAAATTTTAAAAACTGATTTCATGTTAATAGATATAAAAATCACATATTTATATTTCTTACCTCGTAAAATTATTTGAAATGACCTCAATTCACATATTAAATACAGTAGACTCTCACAAAGTGCCTGGTGCTTGGGACCGAGTTCCTCACTTACTAAGCGCCCGCTTAGTTAAGCAACGCCCCTAAGACATGGCGGGTAATATCTCTGAGGCGCATTGGCGGATTATTTGAATTTCACCTCGCGCACGTGCATCTAATTTCAAGCTCAAGGCGCTTACCGAATTAAGAGGTAATGGAAGGGCGAGGCACTTGGCGAGAGAAGGCGTTTAGTAGAAAAGGTGCTTTGTGAGAGCCAGCTATATTTAATAATTTTCAAATTGAATTTTGTTTGTGAAAAAAGATTCCTCCCCTTTCGGTTCGCTGGGAATCGATCCACAGGACTACCGATTGCCGGTCAGGTGCTCTTCACTAAGCTACTGGAGAGATCGAAAGAAGAGTAAGAGCATCCGTCTGGCAATCGGTAGACCTATGGTTCAATTTTCAGCGGAGCGAAAGGGAAGGGATCTTTTTTCACAGATAGAATTCAATTTTAAAATTATCGAAAAACGAAAAATTCTGAGTTTGAGGGGTATCGTAGATCGATAGTGTGGATTTCTATTTTCACGTAATGTGATCAGTATTTTCAGCTGATGGGTCATTACCATCCCCGATGATAATACAGATTTCTTAAAATTGTATTTAATAATGTTCTCATAAGAATCGTCACGTAATGTGCAACATTATTTATACTTATCCTATTTGAAATTAGATTCTATAAATGACTGTAAAGTGTTGGCATTGATGCTCAGGAGAGACTATAGTAGCGATACTTTATCGCAGAGGCATTGATAGTATTAAAGAGTATAAAACACAGTCTCAATTTGCTAATGGCTCTCTTAGATATTTATGCACTATGGTTACACCATTATTAACCTAGTTCGTTATTGGTCGATGATGGATCGCACCGTCTCTTTTTCTCTCTTCCCATTTTCCACACGGGGTTTGATTCATTGCTATTGGCTCGTTTAAAGCTATCTAGAGGATATAGACGACCGATATAACAGTGGAAAATACCGATTCACCCTGAATGACTCGATTTTACAATCAGAAAAATTTATCCCAAATGAAAAAAGGGAGCAGCGAAGTGGAAAATTGAACTTGACAAACGCCTCGACTCATGCTACTCTAAATGTTTTATATTCAACGAATTTTACTATCCACTGAAGCTGAATATATTTTTACTTGTTTTCTATTTTTACTTTTATCTTAATCCTTTATACATATTTTTGTATGACAATTTTACGGGTTTTCTTTTTAAAAAATATCTTTATTATATGAAGGTACCCACTGTATTCTTGACAAAAATGGGATAATTACAAGCATTTATTTGGCAAATATTTTCTTTATTATTCTTACTATAAACTGAAACATACGTTCAAAATTTTCGAATTCATTAGTCCTTTATTAGTCCTCGCCTAAAAAAAGTTAAAGCCGCGACCATGAGGTTATTTATTTGCCCCATAAAGTGACAACTGCGGAGCGTAGAAAATACTAGGAGCCTTGGTTAAATATGTTTCTTATTCAAATTAAAAAATTTAAACAAACAATAAAATGAGGAGGGGGCATAGGGAAATTGAGGAATGAGAAGACACCTAGGCTGGATGTTTTTCTTTTAGTCTGATGTTCTTCGGGGTTGTCTCAAATTAAACTTCTTGATAGGTAGAATTGAAATTGAAAAATAAATTTACTGTGTTACATTGTTCTTTATTTGATGACAGTGGCTTAATAATAAGCAAAATAAGAAAAAATTTGTAGCGAATATTCTCTTTTCTAGATCTCGATATTCATAAGAAAAAAAATCGGTTGTTCATACCGAAATGTTGGTACGCGTATACACGGCCTTTCCATATTAATTTGTTTTAGGTGATTCTTTACTTTGATGATGATTCCGAATTTTGTTGTAGATGGTTTGAAATATTTTTGAAAATCTTCTTTCTGGTGCAAAAGTATAATATCATTCGGGAGAGACTGAATAAGTTTAATATTTTCCCTGAAAAACTTTGAAAATTAAAAATCTGTAAAAATCACGTTCATAATTAATTATATTCTCATTCTGTTAAAACTACGGCTACTGCCGTTTTTTGCGTTTCCGATTATGAATATAACCTCGAAAATATTCACAAAAAATAGTTATCAAATTGCCAAAAATGACAATTATTGGCCATTTTTCGTGTGACTGCACTTGCCCCTTCCCTTTTTCAACTCAATCATATACCATTTCAAATTTAAAAAGATTTACAAACATAATAAACTGTTAAATATTAAAATTATTCAAAAGTTAGTGAAATTCATTAAGATAATTCAAATGTATTGAAATTTAACGGTATACAAAAAAATTGTTGAATATTTTTGTATTTTTTTTTTTTAGAAAAATACAAATGTTTTTGTAAACAATGTGTGATAGTGAGTATAAAGTGATTATAATTCCGTTGAAAAACTAAATCGTTGGAAACAAACAGTTATTAACAAAAATCTCTTGATTATTTTATTTTTGACAAAAATACAAGTGTTTTTTTATCTCTTTTGACTGATATTTCACTTTTGGACCAGAATAAAGGTTTTGCAAAACGTTTCAAACTATTTTCCCAAAAATCGAAGAAGTCACCAAAGTAAACAAATACCTTTTTTTGAAACAAAGTTTATATTACAAATAAAAAATTTAATTTAATTTAAAAAATATTTTGTATATAATAATATTTATAATATATTTCTATTACATACATTACTAGCGTATATAGAGAACGAATACATTAGTGAAATACCACCGCCAAATAGTAAATTAAGACTGATGGTATAAAAATTCTACGTGTAAATGTTGTGAGATCAAAAAGCTTCTTCAAATAGTAGGTATTAATAAATATACAAATTTTTTAGAGTCAAATAATAAAGCTTGTATTACACAATTTCGATAATGAATTAAAACAAGAAATATAACAGCTTATGGTCCATTCATTTCATACATTACAGAAAATTGAACATTACTGTGTCCAATAACAATCATATATATCACTGGTATTATACATTAAGCAATAGTCATATTACAAATATTTATTCAAAATGCATATTTTTGAATTAATGTAAAAAACATTCAGAATGTTACAAACAATAACATTAAATTTATCTGTAATTAACCGTGCCCGTCCTTGCTTAACGTTCGAGATTTCGACGAGTAGAGAATCACCAACCAACTACTGCCGTTGTTTATACATACTTCATTTCATTATAAAAATGACCCTTTATTGTTGAAAATAAATGCAGTTAAACGCTGTGGATTTTTTTCTTGTCTACTGTAGGGTATTTTCCCTTATTTAGGAATTGTTGTAGGTAAATCATTATAAACCTATAATAATTTTCCTCCTAAAATATTTTTGTACTAGGGAATAAAAAGAAACATTTTTTTAACTCTTTCTGAGAAAGAGAGACTGGAGCATTGACAAAAGATATTGCAGTCTTGAGAACCATCACATTGACTTTTATCCAATTACCAGTTACTAGTAATATTTTCATTCTACTTCTGATCACAAACAAAATTATATTTTAATTTTAATTTTCTTTCAAATTAAAGAAATATTGGGGACTATGGACTATCGTGGTTTAGATTAATTATTCTAAAATTGAAATTGGGTTACTGTGGCCTACAGGACTATGCCGTACATGTTTATTTTTGCCCATTTTCCACCGGGAATAATAGTTGTATACATTCCAAAAAGAAGATTTCCGCTCTTATATATTGCAAAGGCGTCACCAGTGGCTGTTGTTATTACATATTGTTCTCCGGTTGGCAAGGGCTCAAAGAGATCACATCCTACTTTCAATTTAATTATTTTACCGGTAGGATAAACGAGAGAAAAATTGTTTTCTCGGATATCAAATTACTGGTACGGACTCGCGAGGGGAATAAGCCGTATAAATCGTGCAAGTCATCTAGGAAAAGCAAAGCTAAATGGTGGAGACCTGGATCTAGCACGAACAGAAGGCTCGGCAGGAGGATACCTGGACCTGGCAGGAGGAGACTTGGACTGGCAGGAGTAGGATCGCCATTAGGGGGACCCTCGGACTGCGAACTTAACTCTGCAAAAAGAAACAGAGGATGAATTTTTTCTTAAAGTACATAACCGTATATTAATGTATCATGAACGCCTAATGTCAATATTCCATGGAGATATTGACTATGATGAGCTTTCTCAAGTAGCTGACATAGGTCTAGCGTGTTTTCCTGTACCAGTTTAACATTTCGGATGTTTCAGTTTAACATAAAAATATATTTAACCTAATACATATCTCGAAAAGGTAGTAGCTGTTATGCGTTGATATCTGTATGTTTGGCGCTACTATCATATGCTTTGAACATCTACTACTGAACATCCGTTTTTCTTCGTGTTGATACAATGATAATAAACCAAATAAGCGTCTTTCTTTGGATCCAGTAATTTTTTTCAGTGTAATAAAAATAATACAGTCAAAATATAATAAACACGGGACATTCTAAGTCAAAGGGAAATGGCTAAATACAATACATTAAGCATACATGGCACCTAGTGGATTATGCTCACTGGTGTGAATTTGACGTAGCTATAAATTGTGAATTACAATTTCGAGTGACCCTCCAGTGATAATAATTGTGCCGTTCATTCGCGCATAATTTGAACAGGGAAGAGAGCCGACTGAGCGGTTGTGGCCCTCGTGTGGTCTGCTTGTATTCTAACTACATTGTGGTAATATGGGAGATAATACGGCAACTTGGATGTGGATTCGCAGCGCATTAACACAGTTTTCCAGAGGAAGGGACGAGGCTGACTCTAACCACAGTTTACGAATTCTGTTTATTCAAAGCGAAACCAGCGGCGGAAACCCGTAAAATTGATTCTAGCCAGGCTTTTGTGAAACTCGAGATTTTTTTACTTTTTTTTTTACTTTTTCTACTACCCTCTGAATTTCAAATCCACAAGAGCGAACAGTTTCTAGAGTCGAGAAGCCAAAACGATTAGCTCGAAACAGATTTAACTTCAACGAGACTCACAGGATTCCGAATGTGGTTTCGGTTGGGTTGAATACACGCATAAATTTGATCAAGGTTCTAACTTTGTGAAATATGGAACATTATTGCGATTTATCGTTTTTCATTTTAGAGTGGACGAATTATTCTCTTGGTAATTTTTACAACCTTTTAGATCTTCTGTAATAGGGTGACTCAAAACTCACGACGTTTAAATAATCAGGTTCGCTACAGGTTAGGGAATTCTGAAAAGTCAGTGACAGTTAGGGATTGTCTGGGAAAACCTGAATGAGTCAGGAAATTTTCGGTAAATTGGAATGGAAGTTTAGAGGTTTTCCAGAAATTGCGTACCGCATTTTTCTGGAATATTCAAACCACCTCCCCCCATGTTAGATACCATAAGATTTTCTCTGAGCCCCCCGCCCCCCACACATACAAAATCTTACTAAGATTTCATTAACTTAGTGATTGAACATATAATTTTATTACTTTGTTGAAGATTCAACAGTTTTGTTAAGAAGAAAAAAGTCATTTTTTTAATTTGAAAATTCGACTTTTTGGATTGAAAATTCAACTAATATGTTGGAAATGAACTTTTTTGTTTAAAATTGATATTTTCAGTTTAAAAATTCAGCGGTTTTGTAGAAATTTTTTTTTATGTTTGATGGTATAAAATTAATTATTTTGGTTGAAAATTCATCTTTTTGATCAAAAGTCAACTATTTGGTTATAAATTCCTTTTCTTTCTTAAAGATTCATCATTTCAGCTGAAAATTGATTTCTCTGGTTAAAAAATTTAAGTATTTTGTTGAAAATTCATCTTTTTTGATAGGAAATTAATCTTCTTTGATGCAATTTTTTTGTTGAACGTTCATTTCTTTGGTTGATAATTTACCTAATTTGTTGAAAATTCGTTCTTTTTAAATTGAAAATTAATTTTTTGCTATTGAAAATTCAACTATTTCATTTTTTGTTCAAGATTCGTCTGTTTTGGTAGAAAATTAATCTTCTTGGTCGAAAATTAATCTTTTTGATCGAGAAGTCAACTATTTGGTTAAAAATGAATTATTTTCGGTAAAAATTCATCATTTTCTTTGAAAATTAATTTTTTTTTGTTAAAAATGTAACTATTTTGTTAAAAATCCATGTAGTTTATTAAAAATTAATCTTTTTGGGTCGAAAATTAATAATCTTCTTAGAAATTTTTGTTTGATTGTAGAAAGATAATTTCTATGGCTAAAAATTTAACTATTTTGTTGAAAAGTCGTTTGTTTTACACTAAAAACTAATTTTTTGTTACTGAAAATTCAACTATTTCATGTATAGTTCAAGATTCGTCTTTTTTGGTAGAAAATTAATCTTCTTGGTCGAAAATTAATCTTTTTGATCGAGAAGTCAACTATTTGGTTAAAAATGAATTATTTTCGGTAAAGATTCATCAGTTTCTTTGACAATTCATTTTTTTTGTAAAAAATGTAACTATTTTGTTAAAAATCCATGTAGTTTATTAAAAATTAATCTTTTTCCGTCGAAAATTAATCTTCTTTTTTGAAATTTTTGTTTGTTGAAAGATCATTTCTTTGGCTAAAAATTTAACTATTTTGTTGAAAATTCGTTCATTCAAAATAAAAAATTAATTTTTTGTTACTGAAAATTCAACTATTTCATGTTTTATTCAAGATTCGACTTTTTTGGAAGAAAATTAATCTTCTTGGTCAAAAATTCATCTTTTTTATCGAAAAGTCATTTATTTGGTTAAAAATAAATTTTTTTCGTTGGAGATTCATCATTTGAGTTGATAATTAATTTCTTTAGTTAAAAATGTAACTATTTTGTCAAAAATTCATATATTTTGTTAGAAATTAATGTTTTTTTGGTAGAAAATTAATGTTCTTCGTTGAAAATGTTGTTGTTGTTGAAAGTTCATTTCTTTGGTTAAAAATTTAACTATTTTGTTGAAAATTCGTTCATTCAAAATAAAAAATTAATTTTTTGTTACTGCAAATTTAACTATTCCATTTTTTGTTGAGGATTCATCTTTTTTGGTAGAACATTAATCTTCTTGGTCGAAAATTTATCTTTTTTTAATCGAAAATTCAACTCTTTGGTTAATAATTTATTTTTTTTCCGCCGAAGACTTATCATTTTAGTTGAAAATTCATTTCTTTGGTTAAAAGTGTAAGTATTTTGTCGAAAATTCATATATTTTGTTCAAAATTCCTCTTTCTCGGTAGATAATTAATCTTCTTGGTTGAAATTTTTTGTTGTTAAAAATTGAGTTCTTTTGTTGAAAATTCGTTCTTTTCAAATTGAAAATTATTTTATCGCTAATGAAAATTTAACTATTACTTTTTTTTCATGAACATCAATCTTTTTTGTCAAAACGTCAACTATTTGATTGAAAATTCACGTATTTTGTGCAAAATGCATCTTTTTGGTAGAAAATTAATCTTCTAGATTGAAAATTTATCTTTTTAGTTAAAAATTTATTTCTTTAGTTGAAAATTAAACATCAAAGAAGCATTTGTAACATTCTAAGTGAATAAACAATTGGTCAGGGATAAGTCAAGAAGTGTCAGGGTATTTCGAAATTGGGATCTATAGCAAGTCTGATAATTGGACATTCTTGTACTTACTTGAAAAAATAGAGATAAGAAATAACAAACATTTTACTTATATAATTATCTTTTTTCTTATAATAATCAATACATTCAATGTACCTAAAGTTGTAAATTTATATAGTACCAATGAATTCGTCCCGAAAATATTCACTAATACATGTACACTAAAAGTCCTAATTGTGAAAAGAAAAAGTATAGGATGTGAAAAAGGCTTCAAACGTTTCTTTTCTATAAAATTAAACAGCATTTTTGTCGTAAAAACTAGGCTATATTGTCCTGAACATTTTTTTTTTCAAAACGGAACAAGAATTTCCAGTAGCACATTGTATTTTTGAAGATTTATGTTTTTTCAATCACCGTATTTGATACAATTTTGAATTTAAGCGACCATGCAATTGGAAAAAATAATTACCTGTAGAGGAAAATCGTGTTTATTTTTTTATCTTATTCTTATTTACTATTAATGAACTTCTCATATGACAGAGGGTTCGAATTGCGGGAGGTTCGAACCCCAATATAATATATGTTTATTCTGTATGAGGAAACAGTTTAAATTACATTTAGACTCTCAATTATCGTATTTGAAACTTGCATTTAATTTTTTTAATATTTAAACAATGACCATTGGCAGGTATAAAAAAAATCGAAAGTTTTAAAATAAGGGACACCTAATATACGTACTTGAATTGTTCAATGTTTCATTTTAAAGCGGTATGGAAAAAAAATTTCAAGTTTTTTTTACAACTTTAATAATTTAATCATTCTGTGTCTTCAAAACTTTAGGTTTTTAGTATTAAGTAAGTCATAGAAATAATCCTGATGCTGTTTCTGATTAAGAAATTTTATTTTATTGAATATTCTAATAAAAATTCAGTAATTATTGGAGAAATTCATATGTGTTATATTCAGATTATTATACTTTTGACAAATTCCTTCGATTGATTAATCGAATGTTGTAAGTTAGGCACGTACGTTCAGTGTGACGAAGATCAAGGGACAGTGTCGTGGTTTACCGAACGTGGCTGACCAAAATCCCCTCCAACTACGAGATTTGCATACATAATTCTGACTGACCTCCCACAATTTGACAGAACCACCTCAGTGATCATCAGAATTTGACAGTTGACAGGAATTTAGATTTTATTTTTAAACAAATTGTATAATCAAACGTATAATTTTTAAATAGATACAATTTAAATTTGAAAATGAACAGATTTTTAGGAACGTATTTGAAGCGATTTATGTATTACAAATTACTTTGGGAAGTTTATAAAATTTTTATTTGATAGGTACCTTAACATTTTTCGAGAAGAATAGTTTGCTATTGTTCAGAAAATTGTTTATTTTAACTGGTGGAAGATTTTTTCTAATTTAAAATTTTCAAATGAGACGAGAACGGTTTTCAATTTTCTCTGTAATTTTTAGCAAAGTTCTCTGACGTATTTGAACATTTTAAAGTGGATCCAATTGTTACTTAAATTTAGCATTTAATTTTGGGTCGCTTTTAGATAAATAGCATTTTTTATTTCTCAATTCTTAATCCTATTTGTCTATATGAGGAAGTTTATTTTAGCACTTTTATTTATCTGTTTGAAAAATTGTTAGGGTTTTGAGGCAAATGACCAAGAATTTTGTTTCAAGATTAAATTGGCCACTCTTATGAAAATAAAACTTTTTTAAAGAATTTATCTCAAAACGAATAAATTATAAATACTCACCAATAAATTTCAAGGCAAAGTTTTCAGTTCTACTAATTAAAACAATCGATCATCTTTTACTTTTTGCCCTCGGAAATTTTGATATTGAATTTTAAAATATAAATACCGTTTTACGGCATTTCACCAATTGGCCAAAAAATTTAATTTTTAATTTTTTACGAAAACGTGAAGATTACCGGAGAATTCTCAAAAATAATATGAAAAGGCAAATGTTGTTTAGTTAAAAATTTTACATTTTGGATCAATTGGAGTTCCCACGTCGAATAAAAAAAGAAAAATCATAAGTATGTACCTATGCTCGTTCGGAAAATACTACAATTAAAAAAAAGACTGACATTTTTCAGATGTTTTCGATAATCCTCAAGTGATTGTGAAAACTAAAAAAAAATGTTTGTTCAATTGGTGAAATACGTGCCCCTTTATTTTAATTCTAGAATGGGCTGAGTCTAAAAAAATTTAGAAATCGCAAACAATACCATGCCTAAAAGTAGTGCATTGGGACCACCATGAAGTAGTATTTTGCGCGAGCAAAATAGATTTGAAAAAATTCTGATCTGCAAATTATTTTCACATTCTAGGGTTTGTCTAGAGTCTTTTCAATTTTTTCCAGATTTTAGAACACTATTCTGCACGAGATAATTATGTTCATTTTGATACCAAGAAATATCTCAAGCGTAAAAAAATGTTAATGTTTTCATGGGCGAAAAAAATAAAAGGCAATTACAGGGGTATATTGAAATATAATCATCTCGTTCATAAAATTGTGTTTAGGGCCTTCTCAATTTTTGCCCGATTCTAAGATACTATTCTGCACGCAATAATTATGTTTATTTTATTATTAGTCACATTAGTCTCATTGCACTACTTTTAAGCATGGTATTGCATGGTATTATTTGCGATTTCTAAATTATTTTTTTTACCCATCATAATCTAGAATGATATATGATACATTCAAGTAGCAAATTATTCTGACACACTAGGCTCGACCTCTCTGTATGATTTGAAATGGAATCAGTCAGTAATCTAGTTGATTAAATGTTCAATTGAATCAATCCAAAGACAGTTAAAAGTTATTCTATTAATTCTGTTATTCTATTGCTTCAGATAGAATTGAATTGACTTTATGACATACATGTATCGAGAGAAAATTGATCCAATAAATGATTTTTTTTTTTAAATCTTGTGTATAATTAAACTTACAACTAAAATTTTAACAACTTCTATTAAATATCAACATAAATGCTGATATAAATGTTTCAAGATTTTGAAATATGATTCCTTGATTGTCGTGACATCTGTTCACTAAGCGGCCAACTTGTTTATTTCTTTCTTGGCGTGAACACTTTACAGAGAATTATGATTTATGAGCTATTTGAGTGCAGAAAAATGATGAATGCATCGCTCTACAGAAGAAAGATTAATGTATGTATTTTGCAGTCGACAATATTTTAATTTAAAAGATTGGAAGATTACAAAAAGGTCAAAATTTAATAAATCAAATAAAAGTCTCTGAATGGTGTATTTTCAGAAGGAAAAACAATCGCAGATTTTTAAGTAGTTATAAAAGCCAGATTACCATAAACATGATACGAAACTTTATAAGTTTGAACAGTATTTCAAATCCTTGGAACAACTCGTCACTATTGAGTTTCAAGTTCGCTGGTCTGTTGAATTTAATTTCTGAAAATGTATTTCTGCCAGTAACTCAGGCCGAATTCTGCCTAATGTTTCCAGTAATAGACTTAATTTTCGCGGTTGAAATTTGCAAATTGCTGGAAAGTTAGTTCAGGGGTATTTGTTCACACACCTCTGGCTCGCTTGATTTGGAGTGGACCAGTCAAATTATCTTGAAACCAGCAGATTTCAGACTCGATTCTATGGTCGTTGGTTCTGGAATCTGGAGCCTTTCGGTGTGGTAGTGATGCTCATTCGACGACTTGACCTCACGTCGAACTTTCAGATTGGCTTCGTTAAGGAAAGTCAGACTCACGCAATGTAGTGTCTTCGCACACATGTTCATCGCATCACCCTCTGCAAATGTCGAATGTAATTCATGTACCGTGCAAACAGAATGAATCTCGAGACATCTGCAAATAAGGAAACAGTGCACCTGCTAATAGTTAATGGAGAATCGAGATAATTATGCATTTTTATAGCTTAGGGGTCGTCCATACGTTACTTAACGCTTTTTGGACGATTTTTGAACCACCCTTGTGACGACACCGTAACAAAAGGTAACTTTCAGTAATCACAATTATTCACTATAATCACAATGTTTTTACTCTCCTAAGAAAACGAACTCCAACTAAATTTAGAGCAGGATAACCCGTGATTTTTTCAAATTTTTTGGATATCATTTTCGTCCATCACTGAGGGTTTGTAAGTTTTATAATTTTCAAAAATAACATTTTTTTTAAACGTATCCAAAAGTGATTGTTCATTTCTTATATAGAAAGGAGACATTTGAGATCGTGTTATATAAATTTGATCGTTGTATTCTTGTTTTTTTTTTTTTTTAATTTTCAAGAATTTTATAGCAGAATTTTAATTTTGGATGTTAAAGAAGAGTTTGAACTTTGATGGGTTCTGAATTAATTTTGTTAAGTTTTAGTTTTTTATATGTACAATTTTCGATTAAAAATTATGATATGAAATTATATTTTAGGAAAAATCATTTTTGATCAATTTAGAATTTTTCGAAATATTATATTTTTTTGATTTGGTCAATGCAAGACTCATTTCAAATTTATAAAAAATGTTTCACACTTTTATTTTCTCGCTTCGTTTACAGTAACTCACATTCACTTTTTTTATATATTTAAAGAAAAATTACGACATTAAATGATGCTAATGTCACGCTTTTTGACTATTTTTTAAATGAACTCCGAATTATATAAAAAAATTCCAATAATGTAAATACAAAAAAATACGTAATTTTTCTTAGTATTTCAAAAAATGCTAACATGATCAAAAATAATATTTTCTAAAATATAAATGTACATTATTATGTGTTATGGCCAACGACCATACCACGCTGAAAACCCAGTTCTCGTCAGATCACTGAAGTTAAGCAGCGTTGGGCGCGATTAGTACTTGGATGGGTGACCATTCGAGAATACTGCGTGCTGTTGGCACATCGTGGGTGTGGCGAGCCCATACTTGTAGTTATTTACTAACTACAAGAAACACTACCCGAATCGGGTAGTGTCACTCCTACCCTGAAAGGGAAATGGCTTAATGGTATATGGTATCGAAAACTTTACACATACAAAATTCACAATAATTTTTTTACCACTGTAATTTTTCAATCTTCAAAAACTTTCAACCTCTCTCTGTTGTCCAAGAGTGATACCTATTTTTTTTAAATAGCCGGTTATCCTTTTATATTATTTACCCCCATGAAGTTAGCCCCCCGAAGTTCACATTTTTTTAATTTTATTTTTACATACGTTTGTACGTCGTTTGTACTGTTTCTACATTCAACATTTTCGTTTGTACCCTCTTGGTTACCAAATAAGGGGCAAAATTGATTTCGGGGGGCTAACTTCACGCATCCCCCCGAAATTAAAATTTCTCGAATTTTCTTTTTGCATACGTTTGTACGTCGTTTGTACTGTTTGTACCTCCAACTTTTTCGTTTGTACCCTCTTGGTTGCCCAGATATAGACAAATCAAAATTTCGTGTCTGCCCCCCGAAATTTAAATTTTTCAAATTTCCTTTTTGGATACGTTTGTACGTCGTTATTACTGTTTGTACCTCCAACATTTTCGTTTGTACCTTCTTGGTTGCCCAGATATAGCCAAATCAAAATTTCGTGTCTGCCCCCCGAAATTTGAATTTTTCAAATTTTCTTTTTGCATACGTTTGTACGTCGTTTGTACTGTTTGTACCTCCAACATTTTCGTTTGTACCCTTTTGGTTGCCCAGATATAGACAAATCAAAATTTCGTGTCTGCCCCCCGAAATTTGAATTTTTCAAATTTTCCTTTCGCATACGTTTGTACGTCGTTTGTACTGTTTGTACCTCCAACATTTTCGTTTGTACCTTCTTGGTTGCCCAGATATTGCCAAATCAAAATTTCGTGTCTACCCCCCGAAATTTGAATTTTTCAAATTTTCTTTTTGCATACGTTTGTAAGTCGTTTGTACTGTTTGTACCTCCAACATTTTCGTTTGTACCCTCTTGGTTGCCCAGATATAGACAAATCAAAATTTCGTGCCTGCCCCCCGAAATTTGAATTTTTCAAATTTTCCTTTCGCATACGTTTGTACGTCGTTTGTACTGTTTGTACCTCCAACATTTTCGTTTGTACCCTCTTGGTTGCCCAGATATAGACAAATCAAAATTTCGTGCCTGCCCCCCGAAATTTGAATTTTTCAAATTTTCTTTTTGGATACGTTTGTACGTCTTTCGTACTGTTTGTACCTCCAACATTTTCGTTTGTACCCTCTTGGTTGCCCAGATATAGCCAAATCAAAATTTCGTGTCTGCCCCCCGAAATTTGAATTTTTCAAATTTTCTTTTTGCATACGTTTGTACGTCGTTTGTACTGTTTGTACCTCCAACATTGTCGTTTGTACCCTCTTGATTGCCCAGATATAGACAAATCAAAATTTCGTGTCTGCCCCCCGAAATGTAAATTTTTCAAATTTTCTTTTTGCATACGTTTGTACGTCGTTTGCACTGTTTGTACCTCCAACATTTTCGTTTGTACCCTCTTGATTGCCCAGATATAGACAAATCAAAA
>CAKNYM010050597.1:0-40868 GCA_932195095.1 Andricus curvator | reverse complement strand
AAAATTCAAATTTCGGGGGGCAGACCCGAAATTTTGATTTGTCTATAGCTGGGCAACCAAGAGGGTACAAACGAAAATGTTGGAGGTACAAACAGGACAAACGACGTACAAACGTATGCGAAAGGAAAATTTGAAAAATTCAAATTTCGGGGGGCAGACACGAAATTTTGATTTGTCTATATCTGGGCAACCAAGAGGGTACAAACGAAAATGTTGGAGGTACAAACAGTACAAACGACGTACAAACGTATCCAAAAAGAAAATTTGAAAAATTCAAATTTCGGGGGGCTGGCACGAAATTTTGATTTGTCTATATCTGGGCAACCAAGAGGGTAGAAACGAAAATGTTGGAGGTACAAACAGTACAAACGACGTACAAACGTATGCAAAAAGATAATTTGAGAAATTTTAATTTCGGGGGGATGCGTGAAGTTAGCCCCCCGAAATCAATTTTGCCCCTTATATGGTAACCAAGAGGGTACAAACGAAAATGTTGAATGTACAAACAGTACAAACGACGTACAAACGTATGTAAAAATAAAATAAAAAAAATGTGAACTTCGGGGGGCCAACTTCATGGGGGTATATTATTTTACTATTCTTAAAAAATTCTTAAATTAAAAAAAATGTTCTGTAACATTTCTCAAACTATCCCACCGCCCCCATGGTAATATATATACATATATATAATATAATAATAAATATATATATATATATAATATAATAATAAATATATATATACATACATACATACATACATAGATTAGCAGTTCGAACTCGAAAGTTCATTGCCTCACTACATAATATAATAATAAATATATATATATAATAAAAAGTCCAGGGTATCTGATAATCGGGAAACCCGGCAAATTAAAATAAATTAAATATTGCCATTGCCGGGAATTAAAATAAAATCCGAAAAAAGGGAATTAACCGGCAATAAAATTTCGAATCAGGAATCACATCATTAAAGTTATGAAAAATGTGAATTTTGAAATGTTTCAAGCGATTCAAAAAAATGTCTTAAGACTTCTGGAAAAATTTTGAATAATTTTTTATTTTGAAAAATTAATTTTGAGTGAAAATTAAGAAAATTTCAAAAGGTTTCCAAAGTGGTGAAAAAAGAATCCGGAAGATTTTAAGGCAATTTTTCTAATTATGCAGAATTAAAAAAAATATTATGATAAATACGCGTCATTTTCAACGATATTTATAAGGTTTAGAAATTCATGCGAATTTTTTTTTTTTGAATTTCAGGAAAAAATGTATTCCTTTGAAAAGATATTTGATAAGTTTAGAAGTTCCAAAAGGATTAAAAAATAATGTAGAATTTGAAAATATTCTTTATACATTTTTTTAAATGTAAGTTTGTGAACATTAGACAAAAAATTTTAAAGCTGTTTATAAGTTTTTAAAGGTTTCAAGAAAAAACATTTTTCTTAAAATTCCTGTGAAAATTATCAATCATTTTCTATTACAAAAATTAATTTTTAAACAAATTTAAAAAGATTTATAAAAATTTCGACAAAATCTGGAATATTTTAAGATAATTTTCTTATTTAAAAATATTTTTCAAAATCTTAAGAATAATTTGAGTTAGTTTAAACATTTTTCGAAAATTTTTCTCTTGCTACAAATTTGATCTTTTCGGTTAAAAATGCAATTGTTTGGTAGAAAATTATTTTGGTTGGTTGAGGATTTAACTATTTTGTTGAAAATTCGTGTTTTCTGGTTGATTTCAACTGTATACCATTAAGCCATTTCCCTTTCGGGGTAGGCGTGACACTACCCGATTCGGGTAGTGTTTCTAGGTTGATAACTTGTAGTAAATAACTACAAGTGTGGGCTCACCACACCCACGATGTGCCAACAGCACTCAGTTTTCTCGAATGGTCACCCATCCAAGTGCTAACCGCGCCCAACGCTGCTTAACTTCAGTGATCTGACGAGAACTGGTTTTTTCAGCGTGGTATGGCTGTTGGACTGTATGGCCAACTGTAATGTGTTAAAATTTATTTTGTTGTTGTTGAACATTTAATTATTTTTTTGAAAATTTGATTTTTTGTTTGTTTAAAAATTCATTTCATCAACTGCAAATTTTACTATTCTATTTTTGGTTGAAACTTAATGTTCTTGGTTGAAAATTCATCTTTTTGGTTCGAAAATTCAATTACTTGGTTAAAAATAATTTTTCTGGTGGAAAATCCAGATTTTCGGATTAAAATTTCAATATTGTTTGATTATGAAGTCAACTAGTTTGTTGAAAGTATGTCTTTTTGGATGAATTCAACTATTTTTTTATTTAAAAGTAAAATATTTTTTATTTTATAGACTATTAAATTTTTCGTTTGGAATTCATGTTTTTTGGTTGAAAATTCCACTACTTGGTTAAAAGTCGAACTGCATTGTTAAAAATTTATTTATCATGAAAATTTAGAATTCTAGTTGAAAATTCATCTTTCTGGTTGAAAATGTAACTATTTCGTTGAAAATTAGTTTTGTTGGTTAAAAATGCAACTATTTGGTTAAGAATTCAACTATTTCGTTTTAAATGAACTTTTTTTATTAAAAATTTATATTTGCGGTTAAGAAAATTAAACTATTTTGTAGAAACTTCGTCTCTTTTGGTAAAAATATGATTATTTTTTTGTAAAAGTACAATAAGACTCAGAAAAAAGAGTCTCGAGTGGTAATAAAATGAGACCACTGGTGGGAACCCAGATTCTTTTGTTTTATATTGAAAATATCAGCATGAAGTAATACTATTCGAAAACAGGACATGAAAAAAATGATACCGTAAAAAAGTCTCTATTTTTTATATTTAGTGGATGTTTTTCTTATCTACTGTAAGGTGGTCCCCCTTATTTAGAAATTTTTGTAGGGAAATCATTATAATCATATAAACCTAAATAAACTTGTTTCGTCAATCGTTCTTCCTTTATTCTCTCAACATGACCAAATCATCTGAACAACTGCGTTTACTTTACCCCTATATTTTCCACATCAAATTCCCAAGTATCAAATTGAGCTAGAAAATCGCAACAAAACTTTGCACAACGGTTAGTTTTCATTAGTAATAATGTAGATTTCAACTGTTTGTAACGTTTAGAATTTTTATAGATCACTGAGTCTTGTGTGTTCTTGGTATGCTCATGTCTTCCTATACCGGACAGCACAATGGGTGCAATTACAGACTTATATATTGCAATTTTAACTTTATTCATCATATTTTTACTTCTGGTAAGAACTCCTACACTGCCGATAACCTTCCTACCCTCCTTTTATACGCCAAAATATTTTTCCTCCTATCTTTCCATCATTAGTACGTAAACCATCAAGATATACGTAATTATTGACTTGTTATATCCTCTCTTCGTCTAATGCAATGTTAGATAGTGTTTTCTCATCCGTTCATTCAAATACAGTAATTTATGTTTTATTTACGTTAATCTTAAGACTTATGGTCTTCATGCTAGTATTCATTCTACCAATAAAAAATAGAACAAATAATTAAAATTCATATTTTTTTAATAGAATGATTGTGATTAAGATAATTATGCATTACTGATGGCACGCTGTAGTGAGAGTAAGATAGGGTTTAACGCTTTAGAAGATTAGTTTACAAAAGTCGAGACGATTTGTCCACGGAAGAGGGTGGTTAAAGAAAAGTACAAAGCAACGCTCTCTGTTGAGAGGGTTGAGAGGGTTGAGAGGGTACATAGGGATACCAACCCTCTGTACTTTCTCTTAGACCTGGAGCCCATTATATATTGCGTGGTTCGCATACACTGGCTGGCATTGCAGATTGCACAAAGCAACAAAGCCACGAATGCAGAGACACGAATGTATAATCTAGAATCTGGAATCTACTAATCTAGACCCGCAATGTTCGTACTATTGCAATTATTATCGTTCGATCGGACGTGCTACGCCAAATACGTGTTCAAACGGCTATCTAAATCCATATATACATATACATTATATGTATATATACTTGATAAAGATTATACAATTACAAACATTTATATATAAATTTATACACTCAGTTATACGTATGCATATTCGACATGTATATGTGTTATGTACTCGGAACATGAAGGTAATCTCATTTATGCAACAGCATTCAACAATTATGACTGCATAAGTATGTGATTGCTGATTGCTTCCACTGAAAGCTCTAATGTTGTTAATCGCTTGATGAAATCACTACAAAAGTACCCTGATTATTCACTCTCGTTATCAATTCGACACGCTTTTAACAAATTGCAATTGAATGATTGAAAATCGCAATTTGGCAAAAATCTGGTTGAAAAGTCAAAATTGTGCCAATGGTTTGACCTTTTATCCCTGACCATTGCCATATGATCATTTTGTGTCAAAATAATTATGCGATTGCTTAAAGACTTAAAAAAATGTTAAAAATTTAAGAAATGTTAATGTGCTTTCTTTATACACCTAAGGTACTTTCGGTCTTGAATGAATTAAAATGACCTTCCAGAGTTCAAATGTGTGCCAGTGATGTGATGGAAAAATACAATTAAGCTTTTTTAAAATACCCCTTGGAACAATATTTTGCTTCTTCACGATTCTTCACATATTTTCTCATAAGAAACGTTTTAGGATTACTTCAGAAGTATTACATACTTAAATATTTTACAGTCCTATCGATACTACTACTACTACTATCTGTAAGACATCGCAGAATTTAAGAAATCATTTTTTAATCAGATTTTGTTGATTTCACTTTAACACATGAGGAACGCATATTTGCGCATAGTTTGAAACAATAATTTTACATTGATTATTACAAATATTAACACAGTTAATTGTTATATCCATTTTTTTATATGTACATTCAGTACAAAAAAAAATTTCATTGAAAAAAAGCAAAATATTTCTGTGAAACCATTATTTTATTCTCATGTATATGTAATTGATAATGTTACCAAATACCTTTAAGAAATCAACCCTATAGGAAATCCAAAATTATATTATCATGTTAAAGTTTAGTAATTACAATAAAAGATTGTAATAACGTTACAAAGACTTCAACATCGGTACAATTAAAATAATATCTTGATTTTTTTCTGTCATTCTGTAGAAAAAACTCCGTGAAAACAAAGTATTTTTTTCAAGTTTTTAAATTACTACTACCCCTAAATGTATTGAACATTTTTTATGTGGGTTTGGCTTTACACTATTTACTAAATAAACCCTTAGATTTGGTCATATACTGTTATAGATTTGACGACAGACTAAACAACTGTAGAACTATTTTGAATTGTTGTTAAAAATATAAAGTTAAGTGATTTGAACAAAGATTTGAAAAAATAGTATAATCTCGTTTTATTATATTTTAATTAGCGTTCATTATGATCGCAATCGTTTTTCAAGCACTATAAAATGTAATCAGTAATCAACAATTTAAAAACATAATAAAATAGCTAGGATTTCAAAGAAATCAATAAATTTTAGGAATTTTCAAGGAATTTATAGAAAAATTTCAGGAGTTAATAAAATGGAATGAAATATTAACTGACTTCTATAGATTATTTCAAGAGATTTCTACACATTTCATGGGATTTCATGGGGTCCTAGAGGATTTCAAAGTCTTTAAAATTTTTAAAGGAAGTTTGAAAGATATTAAAGATTTTACGCTTTTTCTGCGAAATTCCAAAATATTTCCAGGGATTTCATAAGATTTAAGGGATTTTAAGAATTTCACAACATTTTAAAGAATTTAGTTTTTTCTTTAATTCCAGAGGAATTCAAGGATATTTCAAAAGATTTCTAGCGATTACATCAGATTTGAGGGATTTGAAGAATTTCAAAACATTTTAAAGGATTCAGTGTATTTTAAAAGATTCCGTGGGATTTAATGAGATTTCATAGTATGTCGTAGGATTATAGAAAATTTCAAGAGATTTCAAAATTTCTAAGGAATTTAAAATGATTTTGTAAGATTTCAGAAGATTCGACAGATGTCGCCGATCTAAAGGAATTTGACAATATTTGAGGCTTTCATATGATTTAAATTTTTCTTAAAGATTCCATAAGATTATAAGGAATTTCTATAGATTTCAAGGAATTAAAAACAACTGAAGAGTTTTCCATAAATTTCAGAGGATTTCAATAGTATTCAAGGGTTTTGAATAAATTTTAGTGACTTTCTACGGATTTCAAACATTTCAAACATTTCAGAGGTTTTAGTATATCCTAAATATTTTAAAGACTTTATCTTATTTTGTAAGAGCTAACGGAATTTCAGAGGATCTCAACAAATGTTATCATTGTCAAAAAAATTTTCAAAATCATTATAGATTTCAAAATGCAGGATTTCAGAAAATTCCGAAGTATTTTGAAAAGGTATCATATGATTAATTATTCCTTTATTTTATCATTAATCTCAAAAATTTTAAGATCATGCTTTCAACCGCAAAATGGGAATTTTGCCTCAAGTAAAAGTACGTCATTTCATCGGGTAAGACCCTAAATTCATTTGTAAAATTAAAAAATTGATAAAGTATCAAGCTAAAAAATTAGGTTATAGTACCATTTTCTATAATCAATTTCTCGTCATAAGTCTTTCCTAATGACAGAAAAACAGCTCTAATTAAAACCTGGAAGTTTCATTTGAGTGATTGCATTTTGATTCGTGAAACTTGGAAGTTTAGAATAGGAAAAAGATTGAAAAATTAAAAGGGTGGGTTGTATCAGCAAAACGGTTTAATTTGTTTGACCTATATTTGAGGTACTGACGGCCAAATATCCCACCTCGACTTTTTAGCACACAGACACCCTATTTTTCTGTCGGAAATTGCCGGTAATTTAGCCGCGAGGTGATCCAAATGGTAAAGTCGTTACAGTCACCCTCCGATGCTGACTTCGTTAAGTTAATCCCGTCTCTCCAATAAAGGGTCGTTTCGTTGCTACCCTTATCGTTTGAATTAACGCGCGATTAAAGTCGCACTGGAAGGTAATTAATTCTCTAATTCGACAACCTTCTATTCTAAGAATAGACAGCCTCTAACAGGACGGGGGGCAGGGGTCAGTGGAAGTAACGTTATGGACTTAGATAACGTTTAGTACGTTTCCTGATGATACATTTTAACAAAGGTTATAAATCTTGCAAAAGATGACCCGGAAACAGTACAGTTCAATAATAACATATTAAGTGACAAAATAATTTTAATATTTTAGACTTCACACTCTTTCCCCTTTTTTTACAGAATTTTATTTTATTTCCCCTTGTTTAGTAAGAAAATCCAACTACACTGACACCTGGATTTAAGTACGCTTTTGGGGCCAGGCGTGCAGTGGCCTTGATCATAAATCCAGGAAATCCGAACGCAATCGTTCAGGGCCGTCTAAACCATTTCTTTGGATTTGGACGCATGCTAACAGCTGACGCCATCTGACGCTACGCTGTTGTTGGTCACGCATGACTAACCACCGCCTCTGTTGCAGTCCCGCGGTCTCCGCATCACCAAAATGCCAAATACTGAAATTCTAGGAACGTCGTAAACCCAGGTTTCTTAAATCGTGGTTTTGGTGTATTTTTGATTAAAAATTAATTTTTACATTCTCATCGATGAGAGTGTAATGGAGTCGCCCAAATTTTCGATCTTCAGTTTTAAACGGATCTTTACGTTTCGGCACTCATTGAGTCCGAAAATCATAATTTTTTTTCGGTGTCCGTTTGTCTAAATTAAATAATTTCTTGAAGACGAGTCTGATAAACGGTACTTCGATATTTTTTCTGCAATGACCAAATGAAGATTAAGAGTGGGGCACGATATATTTGAACAAACTAAAAAATGCGAAAAGGAATGGTTTGCATTTATACCGTTTTATCAACACGCTCGGATAAAACGGCAAATCTCAAAGAATTAGCTTAGACATGCTTATTTTTCTGTTCATTTCAGCACTGAGGTTACTAAATTTTCTAAATGTTCTTCAGATATGTTGCATAACCTTAAATCCGTTTGTTTCCGGTAAAACAGAATGATAAATCTTAACAGTACCGCCGGTACGAATTGGTTATGCATTGTTTACTTTGAAGTTATTTACAAATAGCTTAAACACTATATGAATTAATTACTTCAAGCAATTATTTCTTATAAAAATAAATATATAAATATGGCGTAGCATTTGGAATAATATTTCTACCCCAAGAAAACAGACGGCGCATTTATGAATTGTTAGGGTAAACGTCCCAGTAATCGTCACCGTAAAAGATTTCATTGACTTCAAATATTTAGAAAATTGTTTTGGAAGGATTAGTTAAAAAATGATTGGTACTGATTGAAGCATTTGACAAATCGAGTTAGTCTTTGATATACTTTTTTAGGTTCCCAAAATGAAGGTCAAGTTCGTTAACTAGATATTTCCGATCAAAATAGGAAAATTTAGAGAATTTTTAAAATTTGAAACACAATTTTTTAGGAGTTTCACAATTTTTTGTCAAAGTTTCTGGTAGATGACAAAAAGAGTTGCAAATAATTCTAATCGCATTTTTAAATTTGATGAAAAAAAGTTACATGTTTTTCAACATTTTGCAAATTTAAAAAAAAATAGAAAAAACTATTTTTTTCTTGATAGATTAGGAAATTCCAATCAATATTTTCACTAGATATGAAATGTATTTCGAAACTATCCCAAAGAAATTTTTCGATTAGACCAAAATCCGTATGTTTGATTTCTACTATTTTGTTGAAAATTCAACCATTTTGTTGTAACTGCAAATATTTGGTTAAAAAGTCATATTTTTGGGTCACAAATTCAAGTACTTGGTTGAAAATTAAACTATTTTGTTGAAAATTCATTTCTTTGTTGACGAATCTTTGGTTGATAATTGAACTATTTTATCGAAAATTTATTTCATTTTTATTAGAAAATTAATTTTTCAACTGAAAATGTATCTATTCCATTCTTGGTTAAAAAGTTATCGTTTTAAGTTAAAAATTCAACTATTTGGTTGAAAATTCATCTTTCTTAGTTGAAAATTCATGTATTTTGTTAAAAAAATTTATTTTTTTGTAGGAAATTAATCTTTTCGGTTAAAAAATCATCCTTTTTGTTAACAATGCAACTCTCTGGTTAAAAATAATCTGTTCTCTCTAAATATTTAACGGATTTGTTGAAAATTTCCCTGTTTTTCTTAAATTCAACTGTTTTTTATTTCGAATTAAAATCTTTTTTGATTGAAGATTGATTCTTTACTTGAAAATTCTACTACTGGGTTTTTAAATTAACCTTTTTCTTGAAAATTCTTCTTTTTGGCTTCTAAATTCAATAATTTGGTAGAAAATTATACTATTTGGTTGAAAATTAACTTCTTCTTTGAAAATTCATATTTTCAGTAAATAATTCAACTATTTTGTTAGAAAATTCAACTATTTGGTTTAAAATTAAACTATTTTAAAATTTAAATATTTGCTATAAGAGTAACTTTTTTGATAAAAAAGAATATTTTCGGCTTGAAAATTCATATTTTGAGGTTAAAAATTCAACTGCTTTGTAGATAATTCGTCTTCTTGTCTTCAAAATTCAACAATTTTGTTGAACATTCTTCTTTTTTGTAAGGAAAATTAATCTGCTTGGTGGAAGATTCATCCTTTTGGTTGAAAATGTAACTATTTGGAAAAAAATGATTTTTTAATACATTCACCTCTTTGGTTAGAAATTGAACTGTTTCGTTGAAAATTCGTTTTCTTTTTAAAAAAAATTTATTTTCTTATCTTAAAATTTAACTATTTCATTTTCAGTTGGAAATTTATCTTTCATAAGTTTGAAATTCAAGCATTTGGTAGAAAATTCATTGTTTCATTATTTTTTGTGGATTCAGCTATTTCAATATTCATTTTTGTTTTGCTGAAAATTATTTTTTTGAACTGAAAATTCAATGATTCCATTTTTGTTTGAAAACTAAACTTTTTTGGTTGAAAATTCACCTTTCTTGATTGAAAATTAACTTTCTTGCAGAAAATTCATTTTTTTCGGTTTAAAAGTCAGCTGTTTTTCAAAACGTTCAATTTAATTCGTCTTTTGGTAAAAAATTAATCTTCTGGGTTGAAAATTTATCTGTTTTAGGTTAAAAATTCATCTCGTTGGTTAAAAATTAAACTATTTTGTCAAAAGTTACACTATTTTATTGAAAATTCCACTATTTTCTTAAATTTGTCTTGTTTGGTTGAATATTCAACTGTTTTGTTAAAAATTTGTTCTTTTGGATTGAAAATTTATCTTTTTTGGTAGAAAAGTCATCATCTTTTGTCGACAATTCATCTTTCTTGGTCAAAAATTACCTTTTTCTTCAAAATTTAACTGTGTTAAAAAAATTCGTCCTTTTGGCTTAAAAACCTGACTTTTTGTTAAAATTCCACTATTTTGTTGAAAATTGGTCTTTCTGGCCCCGAACAAGCTCTCGACTTCTTGGAGTACTTTTAAATTTTGGTGTTTTTAATTATACTTGATGTAAAAAATTTGTTCCTAATTTAATAATTTTGAGATTTAAAATAAGTGTATTTTCAAGTTGCAATAATTGAATCAAATGTATTTGTGCTTGTTTATAGTGAGAATTTTGTAGAAAGAAAGGGCTTGTCAAATTAAATCTTTTTTCTCTTTTGTTCTCCAGTTTTCTAAGGTCTGGAGAAATATGTGAAAAACTTCCTGTTTTCTTGCACGTCCTGCTGTCTCACGTTTGAAACTTTTTCAAGAGTGCACGACTGACGTGATAACGCCTCTCAATCTATCTCTATCTTTATCTGAAGGAAAGAGCTCGTTGACTTTAGCTTCTCCATCGATCTTGCGAACCAGACATGAGCCCTTAGCATCCTTTAAGGAAGTTTTCGTCAAAGAAATTGATCATGTCCTCTATCAACTATATGCTTATATAAATATTTATGTTTATATTTGTAAGAAATAAATTGAGAGTGGTAAGTTTCGTGATTACAAACCAACATTCAAAGATAAATAAAAATTGATAAAAAAAACTATTACAAATTAAAAGGTGTTTGAATTGGGTCAATTTTATATTATCAGAATTCAAATTTGAAAAGCGTTTATCCAAGGCATTTCAAATTTAATTCCTCATAATAAAAAATCAACTCAATTCAAATACCTTTCGATTTATAATCATATATTATATTTTGAAGAAAGGTCAAAGGTTCTATGCTATAATGGTTTTAATCTATATTATTTTTTTCTTGTGTTATAATCTATTCTATTTTTATCTCATTGTATTAATTAGAGTCCTACCTGTTTTATCTAAATTAATATCCATTCATGTTCTAATCGATTCTAACGCAATTTTACTCATGCATATATTTCAGTCATAGTTCATTAAACACGTACCTCAAGCTGTTCTAATATAATATTCTAAATTTATTTCCTTATAATATCCATTTCTATCCTGTTTTGATCTAACATTATGTGATTCTATTCATTCTTTCTTTTCAAAATGATATTCACTTCTGGGATATAAGAATAATATAAACCAATCTCATTCACTTGATTTCTTTTTCATTCATTTCTACAAATCCTATCCATTTCGACACTATTTTCTTATAAATCTATTAATAATAGATGGATATTGTGAAGCGGATTGAAAAAGACAGTAATTAAAAAACAATAGCCTAAGTTAAGAAATAAGAGGGTAACATTTATGAAAAGAGGAATAGCCTTAATGAGATAGACATGTAAAGAAATCCAAAAAATGATTGAATTGGACAAAAATCTAATTAACCTTTTAAGAGAAGGTATAGAATAGGATTGAACAAACAGTCAAATTTTAACAAAATTCGATAGAACGTTTGAAATCCGCCTTTATCTCGATTGAATAAACTTTCTCATTTTATGTTTTTCTCTTCAGGAAAACTTTAGAGGTAAAGATTAAGATCTTATGCCAGAAAATTTCCGAGGTACATTAAATTTGAGTAACCTTTCCATTAGCCTTGAGGAGGAAAATGTCTGTTTTCCATTAGCTGATATCCAATTAAAAAAAAGTTGTCCCTTCTTTTTTCCCTTGGACTTTTTTCAACCCTTGAGAGAGTGCAGGGAGGTTAAAGTATGTTGAACCTCCACTTACATCATCGTGGCCAAGGAATTACAGAGGAGTGGCTGGAGAGATTTCAGGGATCGTGGTGAGGAAAAGGAGTTAGGGTGCTGATCGAAGTTCGTAATTATGAAAGGTAAAAGGGAGGACAACGAAGTGCCTATAAATAGGACTATCGGGTATGTAGTTGGTGTTAGCAGTTCAGGAAGGAAGGATGGAAAGATAGAGGAAGGAAGGAAGGTATGAAAGGTCGTAAGTGTAGCGACCCTGGCACTTGACTTCAGTCACCTTTTATCACAGTAGCCCTCCTCTCTATAATTTACTGGAAGTTCAGGGCATCGTAGAGATTTACGGGCCACATGTTTCTCCATTCTCCTAAACACCACAGAAAGGCAAAATTGCTCAGAAAGAGAATATTTCAAAGCTTTCTAAACCAATTTACTTTTTATTACAATGATTATAATAGTTATACTTCTAATCAATAGATGGTTCAAAGGAATTCTTCTCGAGTTTCTATAGATCTTTAAAAACAAATTAGAAATATTTGATGAATTCCCATAATTACAGAAATCAGTAGGGATGAGAAACGTTGGAGATAATGGTTTAAGCAGGGTAACATCAGTTATGATACGGGGTAACGTCCGACTGGGTAATTGAGGAATGGGTAAGAACGTGCTGCTATCTAGCTGAGTCTAGCGGAGAATCTTTGAGTCGCCACGGAGACTGCCAAGGAGACCTGCAACGTGTCTTATCGCCGGTTTTTAGGGCTTCATATCCCCGACAAATAGTTTATAAAGAGTGCCAGAGGAGTGAATGACGCCTGAAACAAAGATGCTGGATACTAATGGGCCCGAGTGGGGAACCTCATATGATGACATTGTGAGGCTCTTCACTTGGGATGAACGCTCGAGAGATTGATCAGCAACCTGGGTCGGAGCAGTGTTCCGAAACAAACGTGTTATTTAAATAAATAACACTGGAATTCTATATCAATCTAAAAATATATACCTCCACCCTCAAATTACTCCAATCCTCCCCGAGTGAGTCACGGCTACCCCGAAAGGGAAATGGCTTAATGGTATAATAATAATAATATCCTCGGGCAGAATCCCTTATAATCACGGTCGGGTGTCCGTCCGTCGTAGTTTTTCCCTCGGGGCTTCCACACCCTTCGCCTCTCCCATCTCATAGCACCTTCCTTATCACACAATACCCCTCTATTTCTCTGTACCCCCCCCCCCCCCTCCTAATCCACAGAATCACACTTATCTCCCGGGACCCCCCTTATCCCTTGGAATCCCGCCTATACCTCGGGAACCCCCTTATCCCTAGGGATACCCCCATCCGATGGGATCACACCTATCCCTCGGTACCCCAACTATGCTTCGGGATCCCATTACCTCATTGCACACCACATAGCCCTCGCAACGTTATCTATTCCTCGGGATCCACCTATTCCATGGGATCCCACCTATCCCTCGGAACCTCCCATATAAATCCGTATCCACATGCCCCTCGCCCCCCTTATTCCACGGGACCCCAACCATCTCACGGAACCCCCTTTATCCCACAGGGCTGAGGGTTTTTATTTTCCGTTGCTAGGTATTTGTAGTGGACGTTGCTAAGGCTCGTTATTGTCCGTTACTAGGGAGTGCGCTTAACGGTTTTTAGGTTTGTTATTGACCCTTTCTAAGGTTTGTTATTGTCCGTTTCTAAGGGTTTTTATTGTCCGTTTCTAAGGGTTTTCATTGTTTGTGCTAGGGATTTGTATTGACCGTTTCTTAAGGTTGTTGTTTGTCCATTTCTAGGTAGTTGTATCGATCGTTGCTTAATGTTGTTATTGTGCGTTCCTAGGAAGTTGTTTTGACAGTTTCTTAATGTTGTTGTTGTCCGTTTTTAGGCAGTTATATTGGTGGTTGCTGAAAGCTGTTATTGTCCGTAGATAGGAAGTTGTATTGATATCTGCTAAGGGATGTTATTGCCCATTTCTAAGGGTTGTTATTAACCTTTACTACTATCGGCGCAAGAATTATAGACATCTGCCTTTCAAGCTTAACAATTCAGCCAAAACAAATGCTAGAATAATAAGTAAATATATAGAATTCCTTGAAATAAAACAAGAATTCAACGATCAAATTTGGACAAACCGAAATGTTGGTAAATTTTTGTGCATGCTTTCATATTGTGATTTGATAATAATGAAAATAAAAAAGACGAAAGAAATAAAAAAGAGAAGGAAGGGGATTTGGTTGGTTGCCTTCTCATTTTTCTTTCCTCTTTTTTATTTTTGTGCAAAGAAACAAATTTTTTTGTTTTTAGGAATTGCAATAGGAGCATTTTGTTGTGTTTGCCCAAATTTGATCGTTGAATTCTAGTTTTATTTTCAGGAATTCTATACATTAACTTGATTATTGGACGTTAAATGGGATTTTGAATTTGATTTTAATGTAATTTAAAATACTTAAATTTCAATAAGTAAATAGTTATTTGAAAGCTGAAAGTGTTTCACGTAGATGAGCTTGAAGACGATAATGTAAAAAAATTTTTGTGCTTTGCAGACTGAAAGATTAAAAAAAAAAGTAAGGATTTTCGGGCACATTTAAGAAGATTCAAGTTTAGAGCATTATTTTTTATACAAGAGACAATGGGAAAAATTTGAAAAAATTCATGAATATGAGGAAAACATTTGTGAACAAATTGCAGTTGACAAATCTGAGAAATAATAAATATTGTTGCCTAAAATCACAAAAATGTACAACTATACTATCTTCAGTTCTAATGAAGATATTAAAGCGATTCACACTCCAAACTGTAATGGATAGGCTATGTAATTATTTACAATCTCCCGGAAGAATGTGATTTTTTTATTTTTGGTGGAAGTCGTGATATTCTGGGACATTTTTTTTGTTGGAAAGTAAGTGTTAGAAACCAGTGTGGGTGCATTTTTTTTCTGTCGGTCAGAAGAGGCGTCAATGTCTGGGTAGGAGTTCAGAAGCACGGATCAAAGAAAGGCACCAGCGCCCGTGTGGAAAAATTTCGGGGCGCTGGCCGGGCGCTGGACAGACCATCTTGTGTCTGTTCAGACGCTGGACAGACGCTCTAATAGCGCTGCTGGCCAGAAGTGTAACGCCTTAACCATGAGATAGACTAGATTAGACGGTGCTAACCAGCCGCTGATCAGCTCGTCTAGACGTTACCACCTGATGGTCTAGATTTCACCACAGAGAAAAAGGAGGGAAAAATAACTTCGATCTCTCATTTTTATTACATCCCAGCAAAAAAGAAAGTATTGATACGAATTGAATTGAAAAGACTGAGACACCCTGCAAATCCCGCTTTGCGACAATGACGCATTGGACCTATGTGTCAATGCGTGTAAGTTCGTGAAGACGGTATTTCAATTTTGAATCTTTCTATACGTACAAATATGGTGACAAAGACTAAAGTCAGCGAATACATTTCAATGCGTCAGGACGCAAACGCCTTAACATTGGTCAATGCGTCTGAATTCGCGAGAGTAAAATACACACTTGAATTCGCCACCATTCGCCACGGCGAATTTCAGCATGTGTTGATTTATACAATGTAATCCGTAACAGGAAAACCAACGTGCGGGACATATATAATTTATTGTAAATGTTTAGTAAATTGTCTCGTAGCTCAGTGGCGGGTACTCTGGACTGATACACGAGGGATCGCTGTTTCAAGTCTCGACGCATGCACTTTTTATTAATTTTTTTTCTAATTGACCTTGACCACGCATTCATATGATTTCACACGCATTCAATTCGCGCTGTCTTAATTCATCTGAATGCGTCTCAATGTGTTTAAACGAATCAGAAAACGGGATTCACGCGCATTACAAAAATGTTGATTCGCGCCAATACGTATCAATCCTTTTTTTTGCTGGGATTAAATTTTACTGTTCAATTATGTTTTTGGATGATTTAAAAATAATTTATGAGATTAAAGATTAGAGATAAGAACGGACATCTTTCGAACGTCGAGAGATAAGTGACAATTATAACATAACCTACAAAATCATTTATCGATATCGAATTTTTATCACTTTTGAAATATTTTTCCATGGATTCTTGCTTCATTTTTTTAATGATTTTAAAGCAGGATACAGTTGATTATGCATTGTCTTGAAATAATTCATTCTTGCTTATTGATAAAAGAATGAAAAGTACGGGAAAATGAGCCGAAACTAGAAAGATTTATATTAACTTTTTCTCCTTTTTTTCCTTTCGCCTTGTCACTCATGGTTATTATCAACGGCACAAAAACTTTAACACATTAAATCACTCGAAAACTTGATCGAAAATGCTCTTGCTGACTGACTTTCATTTCTTCAAATTCTGAACAGTGTTTCTTCTTCCACGATGCGTCTTCGTCCAGGATGCTGTCTGGTCTTTTGTAGGTTACGTTGTAATTTGACAAACAATCAATTTACCTTATCTGATAACTGTATATTATATTGCTTGACAGTTACCGAAAAAAATGTATATATAAACCTAGATACGTGTCAATGACGTCAAAGAAAACGATCCTGCTCCCTTTGAAATACTTTGAAGTTTTCCCAATCATGTCCGTCTACTGAGGATCATATCAGACCCTCACAAAGCGCTTAGATATTTTCAATCGAGACCGTCTGAGAGGGGCCAATCCAGACCGTTTCGATAACACTTTGAAAATTTTTCAATCGAGTCCGTCTAAGAGAGCCAAGGCCAACTCCCTATCAGACCGTTTTAAGTAGACGGTCCAGATTCGGACTAGCCAGCCGATCTCTCTACTTAAGACTGCCACAAAATTTTTCCACAGCGGTCGGCAGCAAAAAAAATGCACCCCCGCTGGTTTCTAACATTTACTTTTCCAACAAAAAAAAATGTCCAAAAATATCGCGATTTCCACAAAAAATAAAACAATCACAGCCTTCCGGGAGATTGTCAATAATTACAGAGCCCACCCGTTACAGTTTGGAGTTTGAATCGCTTTAATATCTTCGTTATAACTGAAGATAGTATAGTTGCACATTTTTGTAATTTTAAGCAACAATTTTTATTATTTCTCAAATTTGTCAACTGCAATTTGTTCGAAAATGTTTTCCTCATATTCATGAATTTTTTCAAATTTTGTCCATTGCCTTTTGTATAAGAAATAATGCTCTAAACTTGACTCTTCTCAAATGTGCCCGAAATTCCTTACTTTTTTTTTACATTTTGCAGTCTGCAAAGTTGGCTGAGTTGTTAAGCTTCAGAGGCAGATGCCTATAATTTTTGCGCCGATAGTAGAGGATGTTATTTTCCGTTCCTAAGGATTATTAATTACCGTTTTTAAAGGTTGTTATTGTCCGTTGTTAGTGGATGTTATTAGCCGCTGCTAAAGGTTGTTTTTGATATTTGTTAAGGGAAGAGAGATCGAGAGTAATAGGGGAAGGGGGGAGATTTGTATACCATCTGAACATATTTCGACCAAACATTAATACCATCTATAATATTAAACTAATTTTCAACCCTCAACGAGAGTTGAAAAGTTGATGCGTCTTTGCGAAGTCCAAAACTTTTGTCTGCTCCAGAAGGTTTTTTAAAAACGAAACTGTCTAAAGTCTGGGGATAATGAGTGGAGGGAAGAGAAAAAGCTGTTTGAGACGTTTTTCTGACTTGAGTACTAAACAGGGTTGAAGATCCTCTTAGGTGCGATACACAAGATACAATTTAAATCCTTCTTAAGCGGGTGAGTTGCTCGTAGCGGAGACAGATATAATCGGAGCCCAGCTTCCGGGCGGAAAGGGTCCGATCTGCCATAATGGTGAAGATGAAGAACCGTAGCATTTTAAGCGTGTTCCAGGCTATCCCATCATATATAGTATATAATATACCCTGGTTATTACGATCTCGAGCTGCTCCCTTTCTTTCTCTTTCATTGTCCAACTTTCTAAATGATATCGCATTAAAACTCCCTCGGATGTGCTAGGTAAATTGAAACTCGATACGTGTTCTTCGAGTCAAACTGCACATTTTAAAAAGTCCCTCGCTTTAGATCCCATTTGCAATTCAAACGCATCAAGTGATATTGTGTTGAAATGGTTTTCATGGTATCTGAATGCTTTTTGAACAATAGAAAAAAAGAGATAGAGGGGGCAATGCAATTACTTTGATAAAGTGTTGAAAGTGATAAAATGAAACACTATTTTTATCTCTGTTGCTGGATAAAACATTTGGTAGAAAAGTAACAAATAAAAAAAGGATAAATCATTATCTGAAGCGGGCGTAATAGAATGGCTTAAAAATACCTGATATAAAAAAATGTTTGAATTTTGTTCATGGTACTCCCAGGTCTGTAAGCTTCACACAAGAAATAAGAACGTATTTCCTTTTCCTGAATTTCCTGCACAAGATTTAGGATGATCTCGACGTATATCATATAATCATGCAGAAAATAATCCAATTTTTATATTGAATTCTGAAATTGAAGAAAATATATCCACAGTTACTTTTAGTGAAATTTGAAAATCAACCTTGAGGGGAAATAAAAGAGAAAAAGTGTAGGCCTTCATTTTTAGTAACTTATTTTATACAGTTACTGATTTTGCAAATTAAACAATTCCCTGTTTAATATTCAACAAAATATAACGGGTACAATCATAAATAATGTTCTTAGGTACAAAGTGAGATATTAATAATTAATATTGAATATAAATGATTTGTCTAAAATGGACGGGAAAATATAAATATTTGTATGACTACATATTTAAAGAAACAATTACTCTGAAATATTTTTTTATTAAGTACGCTTGGTTTTCTTCTCTAAAATTCGTTACATTAACAAATGGGGTTTTTATTCTTGATTCCAATAATAAAATTAAAGAAAAATTAATGCTGACCTTGCCTGTACATCGAGACAAAGTATAACTAGGCTTTTTTTTATTTCTATTGACATAGTAAAAATGTATAATAAAGTGTAGAAAATACTTTCATAATCTATTTAAAACTGTTCAAGGAACACAAATTCATAATTAATTTCCGAGTTATATCTGTAAGCCCCAAAAACCACGCTATAAAAGCGTAATGAGAGTTTTGCAAAATATTTTTCTAATTATAACTTTTTCACCATAATTTTATCTGTTTTTAAATAATTTGTGACTCTTAAAACAATTTTTACCTTTAGGCAATTTGTTTTTTTTACAGAATATTGCGAATTGATGTTATTTTCTGTAATGCTGCTACCTAATTAAATAGTTTAAAAAGTTATTTTATTTGTTTCAATTTTAATTGTTTAAACAAACTATAAATATTTAAGTGTAACTTCTGAAATCGAACAGGAAGAAGCTAAAAAATCATAGTTTTTTGAAAACTTTCAACAAGTTTTATTCAGGTTTTCTCCGTATTTTTGTTAACTTACTGCTAATGGTTATTTATTCAAACAATATAATTTGACGACCTTTTTGTCTACGACATAAATACCTTCCCAAACTGATGCATTTTTGAAACAATTAAGAAATGACTGAAATAAAAAAGTCAACTTTTCACATTGATTAATTGGACAATGGCATTCTGAAATCACTGATACAAAAAAAAGAAAAATGTAACATAGCAAATTTTATTTTTTATCAATTCTACCTGCCAAGAGCTTCAATTTGAGTGATTTCTGAAGAAAATCGGACTAAAAGAAATTCTTCCATTATCGGGGTCTAAATAATCAAATTTCCCTCATTTTTCTTTTTTTTTTATATATTGTATACCATTAAGCCATTTCCCTTTCGGGGTAGGCGTGACACTACCCGATTCGGGTAGTGTTTCTAGGTTGATAACTTGTAGTAAATAACTACAAGTGTGGGCTCACCACACCCACGATGTGCCAACAGCACTCAGTTTTCTCGAATGGTCATTATATATATATATATATATATATATATATATATATTTATATATCATTGATATAAAAAAGAGCAAACTATAAGGTAAATGCCCCAGTAATCGTGATTGTCCCAATAATCGTGAAACTTGGTTATAATTTAAATATATTGTTAAAAAAATATGTTAAAAGTAAAATTCAATGACGAAACTCATTTGTTTTTAGCATAATATAGTAGCTAATAGAAATTACATTCATTCAAGTTAAATAAAAAACAAGACAATTGGCAGCACGATTACTGGGGCTAAGGTCACGATTATTGGGAAACTTACCTTAATAGACAAAATTTTATTTTTCTACCTCAAATCTACATGTCAATAGCTTTAATTTGAACCTCACAACAACAAAATCGGACTAAAAAATCTTCCAGCATAGGGGTATACTCATCCCTCAATTTCCTAATCACTTCTCCTTTTCTTCTAAATGATTGTTTACTTAAAATTTAGAATTAAAATAGGAAGCAGATTTTTCCAAAAAAGATTTTTCCCCCTGTAAAGGAAGCCTAGGTTTAAAAAAATATTGCAAAAATAGAGCAAGTTTCAATGTTTTCTTCAAATTCATTTTAATTCGGAAAAATTTGAACATATTTCATCTTTAGAAAAATAATAAAAATCAAATTAATATGTATTTTATATAATTTTAACAGGAACCTCATGATTACTTATTTCATATATTTTGTTAACTGAAAAAAATATTAAAATTTTTCGTTATAATTTTGTTTCAACTTATACATGTTGCACCATGTTGCAAAATGGTGCGATTTTATAGAAGTTTTCCTTTAAAATAATCCCAAGGGTACTGAGATATGTTTATTATTCTAGATTTTGTCTAACTTTTTAGAAAAAAATTGAAATTTGCACCACTTTTGCAATACTTAAGCATGAAGCAATCGTCGATAAACAAGTGATGTCATACTCGTGATCGGCAATTTAACTTCTATTAATATTTATTACTTCAGTCTGTAATTGCCCAGGTGAAAAAGTTATATATAGTTTATATATAATTGACAAGACAATGATATTTTTTATTTGTTTTATAAATTATTCGGTCTAAAACAAATGAAAAATAGCAGTGTTTTGTCCACTATAAACAGGGTGTCCAAAAAGTAACAAAACACCTGAATAATTTCCCAGGTAAAATATTTTTCAAAAAGGTCAAGGTCATTCTTGAAGTAACTTTTAACGAGGAATCCAGTGGTGACCTTGAATTTGACCTTGAGCTTGACCTTCAAGCTTATTTCAAGGTAAACTTTGTTTTTTCAAGTAGGAACCCCTATTTTTGACAACGGCAGTCGAAAGAGCGGGAAATTTTACGTCTAAACATGTACTCAGGTCATGGGTCAATGGTGAGCTTGCACTTTAGTTTTTTTAATAAAGAATTTTTTTTTTGAACTTGAAGGTCATTTAAGGTTTTTGTTTCATTTGAAGGTCATTTAACGATTCCTCGTTAAAAGTTACTCCAAGAATGACCTCGACCTTTTTCGTAAACACCTGAGCCGAAGCAGTGCAGATTGGACCCGACCCATACCTGGGTCAAGCCTAATAACCTTCAGCTGAAGTTCAAGGTCACCCTTGACCCATGACCTGAGTACATTTTTGAACGTAAAATTTCCCGCTCTTTCGATTGCCGTTGTCAAAAATAGGGGTTCCCACTTTAAAAAAACAAAGTTGACCTGGAAATAACCTTGACATACTTTTTGTATATGTGAATTATGTTCAAATTCCCATTCCTATTTGTTGGTTTCGAACAAATTATAAAAAGACATCTTTATAAACTGGTCACAGAAAAAAATGTGTCCTGAAAATCCGAGAAAACCCAAGGAATTTCAAATGGCCTGATCACTAGAACTCTTGATTATTAATTTGTGTGTCACTTATTGATTATTACAGATCTATAAAAAATCCGTTTGAGAAGAGGTCACAAAGTATCAGGGGTCAAGGGTCAAGAGTTAAGGTTGTAGGCTTAAAGCCACTGTCAGAGTCACAGGCGGTACCAAAGAGTTAGAGGATGAGTGATCAAAGGTCAGAGATGAAAAGTGAAGAGTTATAGGTCTGAGGGCCAAAATCAGAGTGCAAAAGGCAGGTGTCAAATTTTAGGGTTTATTTGAAACAACTCAAAACTCCATTAACTCCTCCACTTGCTCTTTCATGAAATTGAAAATGATGGGGAAATCCTGGAACAGAAGTTGAGAAGAGTTTTAACTCAATTCTCCTGCTTTTGTAAAATCATTTTTTAGGGTAGCAATCGACGTATGAGATGGTTCGTTCCACGACAAGAATAGGAGCTCTTTTCACGCGTCGATCGTGTGTAAAGTGGCGAGGTATAAACGTGAGCGCCGGGAATTTTAATGGAGAAAAAGTTCGCAAACTTTTCCACCCTCTTTTGCCCCCCTCCTCACCCTCCAGCTTCCACCCCAATGCCTCTTATCCAACCTTTGTGTCACGCGTTGGAGCTTTTCCGATCGGCCTTCTCATTTCACCCCTTGCTTTTTCAGCATTGCGTCGTCTCGCTCTTCCTCCCCCCCCCCCAATTCACCCCTCCGCGATGCAGCAAACAAACGATGGTGAAGTAAATTTGGTTTGGCGCTGTACGGATTTTTCGAACAAAGGAGATTCCACCATCCGCCGCGTCGGTTTCCTCGTCCTGCGACACGGCGACCCGGGGGAAATTTCTGTATCGCGAACTGAGAGGCTTCGATGAAACGCCTCCGAATTCTGGATTTATATTTCCCGACCATGATCGATTTCCAAATAAACCCACGAGCTTCGCCGCCAACGAGAATTGATTCCGGATTGGATATGACACCAACTTCCGTCGTGGAGCTTTCCGCGTTTTTGTAATCGAAAGAAACAGCATAGATTTACTGCTGCTTTTTTGAACTGAGTTTTTCATTGAGTTTGTGAATCTGCTTTTAATTAGACATCTGCGACAGTATTGGTTATACTTGGTTGCTCTGAAGATGGTTTTTAGATTGCTGTAGATATTATTAATAAAATAAATAAAAATTAATATATAAAAAAATAAAATATATAAAAAAAAAATAAAATATAATAAAATGAATAAATAAAAATTAATAAATGGACTCAGAAAAATGATGAAAACAGTTTTCAATACGAGATTTGCAATATTCATTTGTTTTTCGTTATCTCATTTCGTCTCGAAAATTTGAATAAGTTATCGTTAAAACTGCTGAAGTTACAGTCAGTCTCAAAATGACATCTAACGATTGTGGAACATAAAGTCACTAAATTCAAAAAAGACCTTTAGGGGCCATTCGGAAACAACGTCTTACTTCCAAGGGAGGAGGGGTAACAGGTTTTATGATATGACATGTAGGGGATAGAGCGTAAGGCAGAATGTGACATCACATATGGAAAATATAAATGTGAATAACAATCTTTAAAAATGATTGCAAAAATGAAAATTAGTGATTTTATTTTACAAGTATCTAAGCACAGACTCCACACTCTTTCCCCTATTTTCCTCTTTACCCCTCTTTCAAAGAATTCCTCTTTTTCTCCTGTTTTCAAGAAAGTTCCCCTTTTTCTGTTTTGGTTAAAAATTCTACTATTTACTTGAAGATTGAATTATTTTGTCGAAAATTCGATTTTATCAACTTGAAATTAAACTATTTTATTTTTGGTTAAAATTGGTAGTTTTTATTGAAAAATGCGCCTATTAAATATATCATTGAGAATTCTTTTTTTTTTAAATCTAACTACTTGGTTCAAAGTTGAACTACTATGATAAAAATTCATCACATTGGTTAAAGATTGAACTATTTTGTTGAAAATTAATTGTTCCAACTGAAAATGTAACTATTTCATTATTGGTTTAAAATTGATCATTCTTAGTTGAAAATTGAATAGTTTAGTTGGAAGTTTATGTTTTTCCTGTAAATTCGTTTTTTTGGTAGAAAATTAATCTTGTTGATTAAAAATTCGAATTTGCAAATTGTTGCAATTTATTGCAAATTGAACTACTTTCTTCAAAATCTGTTCCATTATTTGAAAATCCATCTCTTTGGTTGAAAATTTAACTATTTTGTTATAAATTCTTTTTTGGTTTGTATGAAAATCAGTTTTTTTAACTGTTTTAACTTTTTAACTTGTTTTTTAACTTTTTAACTGATTTATTACATTTTTTGTTAAAAATTGATCATTTTTAGTTTAAAATTCAACTATTTAGTTGAAAATAAACTTTTTTACTGAAAATTCGTATTTTCGGGTTGTAAATTCAACTGTTAAAACTGTTAAAAATTCTATTATTTTCGTAGAAAATGTAACAATTTGGTTGAAAATTAAGTTTTTGGTAGAAAACTGTTTTCTAGAGAATTCGTCTATTTGGTTTGAAAATGTATCTCTTTTGGTAGAAATTTAATTTTTTCTTTAAAAATTGAACCATTTTGTTGAAAATTCAATTATTTTTTGATAATTAAACTAATTTGTTAAATATTTGTCCTTATGGATTGTAAATCCAACTGTCTTCTATAAAATTCGTCTTTTTAACTTGAAAATTCAACCCTTTGATTGAAAATGCAACTGTTTTTGGATGAAGTTTAATTTTTTGTTTAAGAATTCGACCATTTGTTTGAAAATTTATCTTTTTAGGTTGAAAATTCATTTTCGTGTGTTGAAAATTCAACTATCAGGTTGAAAATGCAACTGCTTGTGGTTGAAGTTAATTCTTTTTTGTTTGCAAATTCGACCATTTAGTTGAAAATTCGTCTTTGTAGGTTGAAAATTCAACTATTTGGTTAAAACTGCATTCCTTTTGCTTAAATTTTCAACTATTTGATTGTAAATGCAACTGTTTGGTCTTAAATTAATTTTGTTGTTGTTGAAAATCTAACTGTTTTCTGAAAAAACCGGCTTTTTAGCTTTAAAACTAACTCTCTTGTTGACAATTCATCTTTTTTTTTCAACGAACCACCCAAATGAATATTGGGATCGTGCTCAGTTTCAATATTTATTCCACGGAGATTAAAATTATATTATTTATTTCAGGAAAAACCAGCACAGGTTTAAATAATACATTTTTCCTTGAATAATATTGATTAATTATATATGGCTAAAATAATCGTCAGAGAAAAACTTTAAAACTTCGACGGTTTTTAATTTTGTTGGCTCAGAAATACATATATGTTTAGGTTTGAATTAATATTTGAAGAATTGAATTTAAATTGAACGCTTTTAACATTGGAGTTGATTAATTTTTAAATTTTCAATTTTTTTAAACTTGGATACTGCTAAATTAAAACGCTTTCTACCTCAGAAGATTCAAATTTCAGTGGTCTGAATTTGTAAAGTCCTCAAAATCTGATAAGTTATAACTATTTGAAATTAAGTTATTTGGAATGAGTTGAAAAAAGTTATAAAAATACAGAATGTTTCTTCGATTTAATCTAAAGAGATTTGAAGCTCGATATTTACACTAAAGTAATATCATATTTTGGCCCACAGGGAAACGTTTTTGAGTTTTCAAATAAAAAAATTGGTTTTAAAATGTTTTTGTACTTCTTTCGGATGCCAAAGCACAATTTTTTTCTCGACTCAAATGATTCGTTTTCATAGTTCAGCATTTTTAAGGTAGAGCGGGGTCAAAAGTTCCACGTGGAAGAAGTGTCACGTACGATAACAAAAAAAAATGATTTGTTACTCAATCTGATATTTTCCGTCGAACGTTCTAATCACCATAAACTCCAGATAGCTGGTAGCCACTAAAAGTTGTTTTTGAGACCGTGGCTAAGGTTAAGTTGTTTTTTGTGCATAAAGTAGTTCTATCGTCACCGTTTCTTTTTGGTACCAATACTTATTTTTCCGTGTCATTGTCATGAAGTAGGTGTAATTTGGTGCATAATTATGTATTCTTGTAGTGCAGGTAGCTTATTGTTCAAAATACGTTGTGTTTTTTTATAGAAGTTTCTAATGTGTCCCCTAAGGGTTTACATTTTTCTTGTATCTCTTCCCTATTCCTTTACACACCCCCACACACTCTCTTGGTGATGGGAGGGGGACCTACAGTTTAAGGTGGGTTCCGAACCACCAAGAGCAACAGCTTTAAGTACGGGAATCGAACCCGCAAGCCGACGGAGTGGGTCCAAATCCTACGCCTTGACCCCCACGACCCCATTTCAGAAATGTTTATTGTAAAGAATGGGAATGTGTGTATGGCATTAGGCTATTTCACAATTACTAGCCGTGGAGCTTATGTCGTCTGTATTAATTTCAAAAGTGACGATGAACAAGTCTCTAAGCATAACAGTTGTCTAAACTTACATTTATTTTGTTGCTATGTACTGTGAGATCCTTATGTGCAATTTAAAATGAAAAAAATTCGTTTTATTTATGTTGGTACTTTTTACCCTACGTGTGGGGCAAGAAGTACCATTAGACAACGTTTAAAAAAATATATATAACATAATAGATGGAATGCATATAAATTTATTATGATTATAATTTGGAACTTCAATTCTTACATATATTTTAAGGCAATACCTATTTTCGTTTAGACACAGTGTTATGAAAAGATAATTTTCGCCCTTTTACTCCGCCCTATTGCTTATTGTAACTATTTACAACAAAAACTTTTTATGTCCATTACTTCACGAGAACATTCTTTTCAAGTATTTTCATGGCAAACGACATTTTTGGTCAAATTTAGTATTTCCTTCAATTTTTTCTTCAAATTTTGAGATGTCAAATGTTACCAAAAACTGTTGATTACATTTATTGGAAACAATAATAAAATATCTAATTGACTGAAGGAATAGAAGTGATGAAGCGACGCCACAATTTGAACAGATAAACATTTTTATTTGTAATTTCAAATAGTTAACACACGCTATAGTATATTCACCCGAGGTAGAACCCACTTATTTTTAAATCGCAATTTCCGCGAAAATCCAGTTTCCAAATTTACGGCACCATGAAAACTCCATCGTCGGTTGATGTCGCGGTAGTATAATAACTCTTTATGTCCTAAGTGTAGTCTCGGAAGAAACCTGCAATATCCACGAAGATCCTGCGAAGCCCTCGTTTTCATGCCTCTGAAGCTCAACCGGAAGTCGAAGGGCCTATTAAACCCGGTTCGAAAGTAGGTCACCTTCGGAGACGAGTGATTATTTATGTATTTAAACACGGCATGTCTCGCAAATACCACCATATATATTCTCTACTATCATATATTTATTCCTCTTGAAGGATATTTTAGATAAATTATGTAAGTTGAAATTTTAAAAAATTGTTATTAAACAATTGTTTGACGTTAAAAAATCCAAATTACAGAAAATTAATTTAAAATTAGCTTTTATTTTTTCAAATTTAAAGGCATTGCACTAGTATTGATGTTATTTTATTTCGTCATACCGTTCTGTCATACTGCATCACTCTCTGATAGGATGGGCCGAAAAGGGGCTGTCCATATACCACGTGGATAAATTTTTACCACTTTTTGCCCCTTCCCCCCGCCTCCGCCCCATTATGGACAAACGTGAACTTTTGACGGACCCCCCTCCCCCCGGTCTCCTCTTTCCACGTTACTTTTTTCATATTTTATGAAAATATGGATATTCTTGGTATTCACAAGCTACGAAGCTAAAAGTATCTCTAAATTGGCTGAAAATTCGGGTTTTCATAAAAAAATAAGCTTCATGGTACAAAAAGTTTGAACAATTTATGATTGTTTTTAGCCATTTTCTCTTAGAATAGAGTCAGAAAGTAGCGGTTTTTCCGAACTTTAAAACTGATTTTCAACTTCACAGTTAGCGCGAGGCAATAATCAAATAAATTTAACAGAAATAATTGTTTAAACAATTTATTAATTATAATCATTTCTCTGAGAATAATGTTAGAAAGTTGGAGTTTTTTCTAAAATTTTTCACTTTTAGACCACTTTTGAATTAGAGTAAGGTTCTAATTAATCCAAGTGAACATAAATAATTGTTTCAACGAATTATTATTGTTCATAACTATCTTCTCCTATAGTAGTGCTAGATAGTTGCGGCTTTTTCTGAAATATTCAACTTTTTGTCCATTTTTCACTTAAAGCGTCGTAAAAATTAATGAAATTCAACAAAAATAATTGTTTAAGGCCATGTGAGCGTAACCTCAAAAAATTTATTTACATTTTTTTCAAAAAAAACTTACGTTCACACGAAGCGCAATATCGAGTTGGAAATTTGGGAAACTAAATATGAAGCACTAAGAAACGCGAGACTAGTCCAAAATTTTAATAATTATGAAAAAAAAATTTCGTCAAAAAATGTTGTCTTGTTTTTTTCATAATTATAAAAAGTTAGGACTAGACCCGCGTTTCTTAGTGCTTCATATTCAGTTTCCCAAATTTTCAACCCGATGTCGCGTTTCGTGTGAACATAAGTTGGTTTTGAAAAAAATGTTTCAAAAAAATTAAGGTTACGCTCACAAGGCCTTAAACATATTATTATTGTTAATAACTATCTTCTTCTATAGTAATGCTAGATATTTGCGGTTTTTTTTCTGCAATTTTCCACTTTTTGTAAACTTTTCACTCAGTGAGGTATTAATTGATGCAAGTAAACAAATATAATTGTTTAGCCAATTCATTATTGCTTATAACTATCTTCTCTTAGATAATTGCTGGAAAGATGCTGTTTTTCTGAAATTTTTAACATTGATTTGACTTTTTAGTTACAAACAAATAATAAATAAAAAATAGAGAGAATAATTTTCTAAACAATCTTTCTTTTTTGTAATTACTAAGATCTTTTTTGTTCAAATAAATATTAATATTTATTATTCGTTCCTAACTAAAAAGTCAAAGAAAAGCTGAACATGTCAGAAAAACTCGCAACTTTCTAGCATTACTTTAAGTGAAGATAGTTATAAACCATAATAAATTGTTTAAATAATTGTGTTTGTTAAATTGCATTAATTATTACCTCGATATAAGTGAAAAGTTGACAAAAAGTGGAAAATTTCAGAAAAAAACGGCAACTTTCTAGCATTATTTCAAGATGTCAAACTGTCAAAGATAAATCGGTTCTTGAGTAAACTGACTGTAAATATTTTCAGAATTATATTCAGAAAGAAATGATAAATACCTATACTCGTTTAAAATGTTAGAAAAAGTCATACTTTTACCAAAAATTTTCAGGATTCTTTGATAATAATCCGCGATTTCAATTTTTTAAATTGAAATATTAATAACTTTGTAAAAAAATTTGTTTTTTAAATGGGTAATATCAGTGTAGAGTATAAATCTTCTTATGTGTCTCTATGTCTCTCTAAGATAAGATCAGTGGTAATTATTTAACTTACTTTTGCAATCTATGTAATGCTTAAAATATCATAATTAAAAAAATGGAAAATTCAAAATTTCTATAATGGTGGATCCAAAAATTAGGGTGAAAAATGGTATTTTATATAGTTACTAACTCATTATTTTTAAATATTGTACAAAACTGAATAAATTATTGTAAAATGAATAGTACAGGAATATTAAAAATTTTGAAAAAATCCAGGATGTTGATTTATCTAGGATTTTTTCAAAATTTTGGACTTCTGGGATCATACGATGATTTCTAAAGTCAAACTTCTTTTCCTACCGAAGTTTAAAAATATTTAGTTAAAACTACAGTAACGAAATATTTTGGGAATTTTCTATTTGGCCGCCATCTTGGATTTTTTTCCAAATTTTGAACTTCTGAAATCATCAAATAATTTCTACATTAAAAATTCTTTTTCTAGCAAAGTTCACAAATATTTCATTGAAAACTCCAGAAACGAGATATTTTTGGAGTTTTTAATTCGCCGCTATCCTGTATTTCTTTCAACATTTTTGACTTTGGGTATCATAGAGTGCTTTCTAAGGCATCAATCATTTTTATAGCAAAGTTTTCAAATATTTCATAGAAAACTAGAGAAATGAGCTATTTTCGCGATATTTAATTGGCCGCCATCTTATATTTTTTCAAAATCTTAAACTTCGGGGATCATCGAATGTTTCATAAAGGCTTGTCTTCTACCAAAGTTTAAAATAATTTAATTAAAAAATGCAGAAATGAGATATTTTCGAAATTTGTAATTAACCGCCATCTTGAATTTTTAAAAAATGTTGACTGCGTGAATCATCGTGTACTTTCTAAAGCTATACTTATTTTTATAGCAAAGTTTGAAAGTATTTATTTGAAAATTGCGAAAACGAACTATTCTTGGACTATTTTATTGGCCACCATCTTGGATTCAAACAAATATTATTTTTTTGTCCACCATCCACTTTAAAATAATTTATTAGATTTGTTTACAATCTTCAAACATTCTAAGTTACTAACTATAGAAAATTCAATTTTTTACCGTAATCGTTGGGTCTGCAATTTAGAAATTTTGAAAATTTTAAGTTATTTAAAATTAGGATCTTTGAGGCATTACATAGAGATTATCCTGATATTTGCATGATTTATTTGAATCAAAACTGCAAAAGTTACGTAAAGTAAACGTTTTTTTTTAATCTCACGGGAAACTTTAGTTGCCTGAGGCGATGGGGAAATATTAACCGACTTGGACAAAATTTGGAGAAATTCTATTTTTGGGAATTCGTACCAGAATCTTGAGTTCAAACGGTTTCCAGAAAAAATACAATAAGAACCACCCTATTGAGCATGGACTGCCCGCCCGACAGAAGTGAAAGTGCCAAAAAAACAGAAGTGAATTTTTGTTGCAGTTAATTTTCAAGTGGATAAATTCGAGTTTTTTCGCATGTAATCAAAAGAAGATACAATAAAGTTGAGATGATGACTATACCTAATGTGGTGGGTAAATATTACCACGTGAAGATTATTTTTCTCTTGCAGGTAAAGATTATTCTGAAATCGGGGTAAAGATTACACTTTGTTTTTTTTTTTGTGTGGAATTGAAATGAATTCGGTCACCGTGAAAAAGTAACTAAGTTAAAACCTCCTTCATAAACTTTCATTAACCCCTAAATAGCCAAACAATTCCCTCGCGTTTTTCTCCCACCGTAGAAAAACTATTTTGATGCCGAGCCAGGTTTTCCACTTCTGTAAAAAAAGCATGGCGTTTCTTCTCGCCGTTATACACCGTCTGGTGGAATTTCGCGTGGAAATTCGCGGCTGACAGTAACGCGAGGAATTTTCACTTCGCGCTGGAATCCTTTTTCATCCTCGCAGGATTACGGTTGGTGAGAGAGAAATAGAGAACGGGGTGGAAAATGGGGCTGGTGGGGGTGGAGGGTGGAGGTTAAAAGGGGGTGGCAGAGAAGCCTTGGGCCATGAGTAGGAGACTCGCGGAATTCCTTGGGATTGGAGACCCCTTGCCTGTGTTTCGAAAGACGATTTCTAGGGTCCATTAACCCCGGTTGGTAAATAGCGAGGAAATAAACAGCCCGACTCTCAGAGTGCCCAAAGGATGATGGCGTGTCTGAGTATCGATCGCTTCTTTCAGGACGTTACCGCCGTGCCCTAGCTTTCTACCCCATATTTTATGCGATCTTATATTCCTGATCTTACTCAAGCCGACTGACTTCTCCATATCTCAATCCTAATGCGGTATCATGAGACGGGGCTAAACGGGACATTTTTAAGGGTTTTCTCAGTATATTGCCGAAAGGAATTAAAATTAGATATTAATGCTTTCAATGTATAATGTCTAATACTTAGTCTTTCGTATCCTCAAGTCAAAATATTTAATTTAACGATAAGTAACTAGTTAGTGCAGTCCAAAGTTTGTCCGTCTTCACCCCTCAGTATGGGGTTAGGTTGTCTACTTTCAATAAAAAGCTTTCCAGTAATACTAAGTTGGACAATATCATAAAATGAAATCCTTTATCTCATCGCAGGGCAAATTAAACAAACATCAACTTAAGCATAACCTTACAGAAAAAACTGGGGTTTCTGTTAGATCGAATCTTTGGTTCCTATAAGGAGCTGCAACAAGAAGGAACTTCTCTTGTTAAAAAGGAAACCAAAACGATGAATTTGTTCCTAACGAGACTCCAGTTGGACCTCCAAAGGAACTCAATTTTAATAGAGACTTATCCAAAGAAACTATTTTTTGCTTAGCCCACTTTGGCATTTTATCTAGTTAATGACACAACTTTTACGTTAAAGCACACATATAATAGAACTCTGACGGACATAATTTAATAATAATTTAATGAAGATAATTAAAGTACAAAATTTTGTCGCAATTAGAGTTGGTATTGTAAACTTAAAGGCGTATTCTTAAGCCATATCGTTTGTTTCACCAGAAAAATCTGTAAATCCCTAACTTACCAACCCCACTTTGCAAGTGGTTGGTTTGTGAATGCGCCTTCAATTTGTTATTCAAGTGTTCTCCAAAGGAACCCTTTTGGGTCTCCACAGCTTTCTATTGGAGTTTTAGTTCTAGAAGATACAAAACTTTATTTAAGCCACAAATTCAGTGAACCCCCAGTTTTTTTCTGTGCTCATATTTGTTGCTTCACATAAGCTTACAAATACAAGGACACCAAATTAAGAAGTAATCCTGGTATTTTATCAAATGGGACGCCTTCACCGATTATTTAGATTTCGGTTCATTTCGTTATTTGCAAAGTTCTGAACATATACCTCTCAGGTGCCAGGCGTACCCCAACGCACAGTGAATGACGCGGACCCCTTTGCACAGCAAAGTGAGACTCACCCACTCTGCCATGCGGCAGCCTCCCAGGCTAGGCCGTGGTTACTCGACTCAACTAAAGTACAGAAAATTTCAGTCTTATTAAATATTATTATCAAAATTCACCCACGAAACTGGGGTAAGCAGCCTCTATACTAAGTTTGATATTTCTTTTACAGAAATAAATCGACAAATATTTCGGAATTTTATTCAGAAGAAGGAAATCAAATTATAAAATATAAAATGATGCGTGGACCGGTTTTCCCAACGTGTCCCGGTTATTCCCGTTTTACGCAGGTGCGGATCTACAATGGTGGCGAAACCGGTGATCGCCCCCCCCCCACCCAGGATTTTCGGACTTGCCTTTACTTTTTTCTTTTTCACTGAGAAATGAAGAAAAGCTATAAAAAGTATGCAATTTCATAATGGTAAAAATAACTTAAAATTGTTAATTAATATTTGACATATTACAAGATATATAAAATAATATTATATGTGTAAAATAGTGTATATATATATATATATATATATATATATATATACATACACACACAGCATGTTTATACAATTTTCTGGGCCCCCCCCCCCATCCCCAAGGACGCTGCTCTGGATCCGCGCCTGGTTTTACGGTAATACCCTTTATACCCGCATAGCATGAAGAAGTCTACATCCAAGTCTGCGAATCTCTAAAAAACAAAAGTTAAATAGACTTTATTGTAATCATCTGTCTGTTAGCGCAATCTAATGCTTACTATATTACCTAGTACATTAAATGAAAAAATATATGTTACTTTATTGATAATTGTAACAGTATTACTTGTAATTTACCAAATAATATTATTAATAATTACAAATATTAGTAATAATATTAAATGTAATACTCATAAATCATCCCCCTAATTTTACTCATACCTGATCAAACTGTTTACAGAAAATTCGTATTTTCGGTTCGAAACTGCAACAGTTTGGCAGACAATTTAACTACTTAGTCGAAAGTTGAACTACTTTATTAAAAATTAATTTTTTTTTAGTTCAAAACTCATCATTTTAATCAAAAATTCGTTTCTTTTGTTAAAAATTAATTTTTTTAATTTAAAATTTAACGATTCCATTTTTGGTGGGAAATTTATCTTTTTTAGTTGAAAATTCATGTATTTTGTTAAAAATTCTTATTTTTGGTAGAAAATTAATCCTTTTGGTTAAAAATGTAACTTTTTGGGTAAATTCAAACTATTTAAAATTAAAATTCAATTCAGTGAACTGTTTGACTAATGTTCTTTTGAATTAAAAAAAAATCAAAAGAATTCGATTCATAAGACTTAAAAACAATTCAAGGTAAATTCGAAAGAATTTAATTGAATTAGAAAAAAAATTAATCCAAAAAATGTCACTGATTTTAGTAAAATTGAAGCGAATTTAAAGGATTTTAAGGGAAATGAGAAAAAATCGATAAAATCCATAAAATTTCAAGACAAATAAAAAAAATGCAAGTGAATTAAAAACAAATTCAAAAACATGAAACAGTTTACTGAATTGAATTTTAATTTTAAATAGTTTGAATTTACCCAAAAAGTTACATTTTTAACCAAAAGGATTAATTTTCTACCAAAAATAAGAATTTTTAAGAAAATACATGAAAAAATACATAATTTTTTTAGTTCAAAACTCATCATTTTAATCAAAAATTCGTTTCTTTTGTTAAAAATTAATTTTTTTAATTTAAAATTTAACGATTCCATTTTTTGTGGGAAATTTATCTTTTTTAGTTGAAAATTCATTTATTTTGTTAAAAATTCTTATTTTTGGTAGAAAATTAATCCTTTTGGTTAAAAATGTAACTTTTTGGGTAAATTCAAACTATTTAAAATTAAAATTCAATTCAGTGAACTGTTTCATGTTTTTGAATTTGTTTTTAATTCACTTGCATTTTTTTATTTGTCTTGAAATTTTATGGATTTTATCGATTTTTTCTCATTTCCCTTAAAATCCTTTGAATTCGCTTCAATTTTACTAAAATCAGTGACATTTTTTGGATTAATTTTTTTCTAATTCAATTAAATTCTTTCGAATTTACCTTGAATTGTTTCTAAGTCTTATGAATCGAATTCTTCTGATTTTTTTTTAAATTGAAAAGAACATTAGTCACATTATGAATGCACATTAGTCATTTTTAGTCACTTTTGGGTTTAAATTGGACACGTTTTCACTGTTTACAAGTTAATTAGGCTGTGGCAGCCCTGACATAAATAAATTGTAAATTTATGAATTTGAATCTAAAATTGGTTTATTCCATTTTGATTGCTCCATGCAATATCAAATCAAGTACAGATAAGTCCGTATAAAGAAACAAGGTACGGTTATTCCGTATTAAAAAAATCAGTTACGGCCCGGGTTGCTCCTTTTATGGCCCCAAATTAATTTTTATCGATTTTGACATTCGGACTTTTAGTGACAAAATGAACAAATCCAGGCCTCTCTACAGCAGGTAATTAAATTTTATGGAATTCTTTGAAATATTTACTATTGTGCAGATTATGTTATTATTTTATTACGTGATGCAGTACGTTCTGCTTGATTATGTAATTGCAAAAAATCGAAACCTTAACTTCTTTCTTACGAGCTTAAAATTTTGTTCTTTAAAAATTAACGGTCAGGAAGAATGAAAAATTAGGGAATTTTCAAAATGGAGTTTTTCGGCTACCCTGTTACGGAAAAATAGAATTACATATTGGAAAGAAGAATAAGCTAAAAAGTAATCTAGTGAGATAGAACTAGATGTAATTTTTAAAAAGGGGACTAAGACGAAACAAGAATAATAAATGTATCAAGAAATACTGAAATTAAAAGTATCTTTTCAATCTGGAATAAAATAAAAAGTAGAAAACAGAGTAAAAAAAGATAGAATAGTGGGAAAAATGGAAAGAGAAATAAAATTAAAAATAGCAAAAAGAAATAGAGAAGGATAGAAGATTTGGAAGAATGAATAGGATGAAAATTGTTCAAATATGATAGAGGTGGATGATTTATAAATATATGATGAAAAATTGAAAAGATAAAAAAAGTGATATAATAGTACGGTTTCAGAAAGAAAATAACTGAAGAAAATGTTTTTATATATTTTTTTCATTTTAGGGATTCTATTGTTATAAATACCGGTTTCTGGGCAAATGATCGGAAATTCGGTTTGCCAATATTTGGAATCGGGAACATCCCTCGAAAGATTTCCTAAAGTGGTTTTCTCTTTTCTGCTAAGAGGTAACGTGTCTTAAGAAATTCGATATGGCACGGTGCCAAATCCACGAGCTACCATCTTGACCCTGCTTTTCAATTAATCGATTTAAACGAGTGCCGTTGACAATAAGAATGTGTGAAAATTACAAAACTGAAGAAACACGCGAGAAAAATCGAATTCTCTTTTATATAAATCTTCCATTTAGAATTCTTTAAATCCTCTTTTCTTTTTAACTTTTGCGATAAGAGAGAACAAATAAATTCAATATGTTTTAATTTCTTTGTTAATTCTTTTGAGTATTATAATGAACATTTGCAGTGATGAGAAGTAACGAATTGGTAACAAGTTACATTTTTTCAGTAACAGTAACTATACAATCGTTACTTTCGAATTGAAGTTCACCTATTACGAAAAACTATTATAGGAGATTGCTTGAAATTTAAAAAAATCTCATAAAAATCCCTTAAAACCTTTTAATATCGGTTAAAATCCTTAAATTCCGTGAAATATTTCGAAATATCACAAGATCTTTTGAAATTTTTGAAATCCCTTCAAAATTCAGTGAAATCTTTCAAATCCGTGGGAATCTTCCCGTATCTCTTGAAATAATATTCGGAAATCTTTTCAAATTCTTATAAATCTTTTAAAATCTTACGAAATCCTCTAAAACCCGTGGATATACTTTGTAAAGTTTTGAAATCTCTCAAAATTCCTAAAAATCCCACAAAATCATCAAAACCCCTTTAAATCAATTAAACTTCGTTGAAACTCCTTGAAAAATTTTAGAATTCCGTAAAATCTTTTGAAATTTTATAAAATCCCTTCCAATTCCTTCACACATTCTTTAAAATTCTATACAAATTCCTCAAAATCTCTGAAAATCGGTTAAGATTCTTGAAATTCTGTGAAATATCTCAAAATACGAGAATTAGAAGAAAATTTAAACGTTTAAAAAAAAATGTAATCCTTCAAATTGCTTGAAATTTTCAAAGTCTCAGAAAAATACCATGAAATCTTTTAAAATTGATAAAAATTCTGAAGATTTTTGAAATCCCTTGAAATCTTTAAAATCCGGGAGAATCTTTCTGAATCGCTTGAAGTCCCTTATAATACACACTAGAACTTGGATTTAAACCCGGTTTCGGGCATATCCTGCAGTGGCCTTTAACATAAATCTAGACAATCCAGACGTAAACAGCCCTCATGCTGTTTGCCACACATGACTGAGCACCGCCTCTCTCTCTCTCTCTCTCTCTCGGTCCCGCGGAGCCCCTTATTGAAAAACTGCCAAGGACGTCAATTGTCGGAACGTCTTTTGTCCGAACTTCTTAAATCCAAGTTTCAGTGTATTGAAATCTATTACAATTTTCAGAAGCCATTAAAATTCCTTGAAATCTCTCAAAATCCTTAATAATATTCGGAAATTCGGTTAAATCTTTAAAAATCTTACGGAATTCTCTAAAACCTATGGGTATACTTTGGAATGTTTTGAAATCTCTAAACCCTTTGAAGCATACATTTTTCCTTACATATAAATTGTTTGAAACTTCGTGCATGGAAGGTTTTTGGGGTCGCTGATTATGAAATTTGGAATCAAATTTTCATAAATTTAAAATGGTGGATCCAATTTGACGGACAAAAAATGTAAAAATAAGTTCCGTGGTTTCAAAAGAAGTTCTCGGAGGTTTTGTGGATCGCTTATTATGAATCTGAAGTAAAAATCCCAAAAATCAAAATGGCGGGTCCAATATGGTGACCAAAAAATTTAAAAAATAGCCCCGTGGCTGCAAAATAGATCGGAGGAGGTTTTTGGGTTGCTGATTACGAATCTGAAGTCAAAATTCTAAAATTAGAAATGACATATCCAATATGGCGGACCAAAATATAATAAAGACTTGTGACTTCAAAATCGGTTCTCGTTTTTTTTTTTTGGTTCGCTGATTACGAATCTAAAGTCAAGATCCAAAATTCAAAATGGCGAATACAATACTTATTTTTAATTTTTTGCTCCCCATATTGGATCTGTCATTTCGAATTTTGGAGTTTTGCCTTCAGATTCGTATTTAGCAACCAAAAAAACCCTGAGGACTCATTTTAAAGCTATAGGACCAATTTCTAATTTTTTTGCCCACCATATTAGATTCGCCATTTTGAATTTCGGAATCTTGACTTTATATTCGTAATCAGCGACCGAAAATAATTCTGAAAACCCATTTTGAAGCGCCGGGACTTATTTTCAAATGCTTTGTTCTCCATATTGGATCCGTCATTTTGAATGTTGGAATTTTTACCACAGATTTGTAATGAGCGACCCAAAAGAGCCTATAGATGTTATTCGCAGCTAATTTTCTATTGTTGATTAGTCACAATTACATTTAGTGTGTAAAATGGCTGTAATTTTTCACTTTGGTTATTCATAAAATCAATTCTGTTAAAAAAAATGTTTTCAAGGTTTCTAAATATCGAAAAAAGTCCTATAATACTTTCAACTTCCTTTTTTGTTTTTGTAATTTGTTAAGAACTATGTGACAAATAATTAAAAACTAGGTCAAAAAGGTGCCATACATGTATGGCACCATGCCGCAAAGGGTTAAAATCGTTTGAAATCCGACGAAATAATCGAAACCCCTTTAAATCTTTTTAAATTCGTTTACAAATTTTGAAATCTTATAAAAATCCCTTTAAATCCCTTTAAATCTTCGAAATCCCATAAAAATTCCATAAAATCTCTGAAAATCGGTTAAAAATCTTGAAATTCCATCAAATATTTCAAATAACGAGATTTAAGAAAAAATTCTTAAATTTTTTCTTTGAAATTCTTAAAATTGATTGAAATTTTTAAAATCCCATAAAAATTCTTATAAATCTTTTGAAACCTTCCGAAATCCTCTAAAACCCGTGGATATACTTTGTAAAGTTTTGGAATCTCTTAAAATCCGGCAAAATCATAAAAAACTCCTTCAAATCTCTTGAACCTCTTTAAAATTCTTTACAAAATTTTGAAATTCCGTAAAATCTTTTGACACCATATAAAATCCCTTCAAATCCCACTAAAATCCCCTGAAATTCTTTAAAACTTGTAAAAATACTTTGGTATCTCTTGAAATATTTCAAAATCTCTCAAAATTACTGATGCATGCTGATCATTTCTACACAAAGTCGAGATCTTCTCGAAACTTAATCAGATGGGATTAAAATGTGATGGAGATCAAGAATCTGTAATCGCTTGAAATCTTCTGAAATCTCGTGTACGGTGAAAATAATTGGTATATTCTTGATATATTGAGTAAAAAATATAGAATCTTACGTAAGAAAAGGGGGGGCGGTCATAAAAAATGTTATGAATCCTTACAATATGGGAAAGGTGTCTAAAATTTAAAATTTGATTAAAGTTTGATTCAAAGACAAAAACATTCTTCAACATTATAGTTATGAAATACAGTAAGTTTGATTTTCGTGAAAAAATGTTGTCATTAAGATCGTGATTATTCAGAAGTTTTTTTTACTCAGACATTATTAATTTTATTGACCTTTCAACTTTTGAGATGAAACCGTTCAATCGAGAAGCTTCTTTTAATCTATAATTCAGCTTGAAATCTCTATCCCAAGCCGAGATTATTAGTCTTTGCATTTTAGGCTCTACTGATTACAATAATAATTAAATTGAAATAAAAAATTGCCATTTGTAAAGTACAGGTTGAAAATTACTCACGAATTTTTTTAAATTTCTGGTACCTACTTAAATAGGGCCATTTCTCCTGTTTTTTTCACACATTTACTGTCACAGTAAACACAAAAAAATTTTCACGAAAATGAAACTAACATCATTTTACAACTATAATGTTAAAGAATGTTTTTGTCTTTGACTTTATGTCCCGACTTTAGTTGCTTCCAAAAAGTTACCCATCACTGAACATTTGTGCGTTAAAAAAAAAAGAGGAAATGAAGTTTGTGGCAGAGTGAAATTAGGAGATATTAATTTTTTCTCTATATGCAATGTAAGCTTAATTAAATTCTGTAATATTTAAATGAGGAAGAGAATGTATAGCGACAAGAAGGATAATATTATACGATGTGTACGCCATTGATTGTCAGTGTCAGTAAAGCCTGTTCTGAATAGTCGAAGGTGCCGCGAAGGCACGAGATATTCTCTGCAGCATCCATCTGGAGCATGCTCCTCGACGAAGATTCATTAAGAAAACAATGCTCAGAGTCAGGTCGCTCAATTACACTCACGCTAAACCAGTCACAGCCGGGTGAAAGTCGTTATCACAAAGTTTGCATGAAAACGACCATTTTTCTTTCTCACAAGTAGAAAAACCAAACAAATGTCTTTTGTCCATTTTAATTAAAGATGCTACAGAGATAAAGTGCAAGAATTAGAATATTCTCTGTATAAATTAAATACTTTCTCATCAATCTAGAGTCCCGAGGTTTAATTATAAAATTTCAACTTGCAGTTGCTTGAAACTTCGACGGCTCCACTGCAGAGAGCTGCAGTTCTGGTTCAGTCCGTATACAGCTCCAACTCGCGTTCTGTTCGTATACAGCTCGAAATCATTTTTTTCGATTTTGAGTTTTTATGATAGCATGAATAAATAGATCATTTTTGCGCCATGTGGTAATATATTATACAATTTTCTGCAATATTAAAGAAGAATTTAATAAAAAAAACTAAATTGGTTACTCTTTCAATTTCACAGCTAGAATGCTTGAACTCAGGTCGAGAAATTTAGAAGCAGGACTGCAAACATACATGTACGAAATAATAATAGAAAGCAATGTGAAATTTGTAAAGATTTAAGTTTTCAGTATAATGAATCATATTTAAAAATTAAATCTTAAAACCTTTTCGGGGAAACTTAGTTCCGACACAAATATATTGTACATGGATATCATTGTTAAAACTGCAACTGAAGTGTGTGGTACGGCAGTGGTAGGAAGAAAGTCTGATGATGCGTGGTGGAATGATGAAATTCAAACAGCCCAGCAAGAAAAGAAAAAAGCGCACAAGAGAACATTAAACATG
>CAKNYM010050596.1:150783-166157 GCA_932195095.1 Andricus curvator | reverse complement strand
AATTAAAAAAGAAGATTTTTCAACAAAATAATGAATTTTCAACGTAAAAGTTGAATTTTTAACTAAAAAAGACCAATTTTCCACCAAATAGTTGAATTTTCAATTGAAAAAGATTACTTTGCAACAAAATACATGAATTTTCAATTAAAAACCATTTTGAACCAAAAAGATGATTTTTTAAACAAAATACATGAATTTTCAAAGAAATTTCAATTGAAAATAATAATTTTTCAACCAAAAACGGTTCTAAAAAAATTAATTTTCCACACAAAAGAAACAGAACAAATTTTCAACAAAACAGTTTAAGTTTGAACAAAAAATAAATTAATTTCAACCAAAGAAAAAACGAATTTTCAACGAAATAGCTCATTTTTCAGCCAAAGAAATGAATTTTCAATTAAAAAAGAAGATTTTTCAACAAAATAATTAATTTTCAACGCTGAAGTTGCATTTTTAACTAAAAAAGACCAATATTCAACAAAATAGTTGTATTTTCAATTGAAAAAGATTAATTTTCAACCAAAAATGATTTAAAAAAAAAATTAATTTTCCACACACAAAAAAAAAATTCAACCAAATAGCTAAGTTTCAACTAAAAACAATTTACTTTCAACCAAAGAAAAAACTCATTTTTAACAAAATAGCTCACTTTTCAAACAAAGAGATGAATTTTTAATTAAAATCCATTAATTTTGAATACAGACATAGAATGGTTGAAATTCAGTTAATAAAATTAATTTCCAACCAAAAAAATAGATGAATTTTTAACGACAAAGAAGATTTTTTTAAACAAAATACATGAATTTTCAATGAAAGATAAATTTTCAACCAAAAATGGTTTAAAAAAAGTTAATTTTCAACAAAAAAAATTTTCAACAAAATAGTTTAAGTTTTAACTAAAAAAAATTTACTTTCGACCAAAGAGTTGAATTTTCAATTAAAACCCATTAGTTTTCAATACAAAATAGAATGGTTGAATTTTCAGTTGAAAAAATTAATTTCAAACCAAAAAAATAGATGAATTTTAAACCAAAAAGATGAATTTTTAACAAAAACCCACATTTTTTAACAAAATATATGAATTTTCAACGAAATAGTTTAATTTTTAACTAAAAAATACAAATTTTGAATCAGATAGGTGCATTTTCAATTGAAAAAGATAAATTTTCAATAAAAAACAGAACAGTTAAATTTTCAGTCAAAAAATTAACTTCAAACCAAAAAAGTAGATGAATTTTGAACCAAAAAGAAGATTTTTTAACAAAATACATGAATTTTCAAAGAAATAATTGAAGTGTCAATTAAAAAATACCAATTTTCGAACAAATAGTTGAACTTTCAGTTAAAAAAATTAATTTCAAACCAAAAAGATGAATTTTTACGAAAAAATAAGATTTGTCAACAAAATACATGAAATTTAAAGAAATAGTTGAATTTTCAACTAAAAAAGACCAATTTTCGACCAAATAGTTGAATTTTTAATTGAAAAAGATAAATTTTCAACTAAAAATAGAATAGTAAAATTTACACTTAAAAAAATTGATTTCAAACCCCCCAAAAAAAACGAATTTTCAAGAAAATAGTAAAATACAGTAATGTAAAGCTACTTTTACAAATGAAAAATCATTGTTATACAATTTTATATTGTAATTGACAAAAAATTCGCTAACAATTCCAGGTTTTCCTACGTAGGGTAGACACCCTCATATATTTAAAAAAAACGTAAAATATAGTTGCTTGAGTGTATAATTAAAATTAATAATCATTTTAGCATGGTTATTAATAAACTTTATATTTAAAAAATGTTCAAAACTCAAAACATAACGAACAGAAAAATTCGTTCTAATCGTTCTAATTAATTAAAGATATGCAGTAAATTTGTGTGAGACAAGGGTAAATAAATATTTAGTATTTCAGGACGTTTGAAATCAGAGCCTTAAAAATATTCCTAATACTTCATTGAGTATACAATTGAATCAAATAATAATTTTATCTCGAGCAAAACATAACCTAAAAAAAACTGTTGTAATTAATGAATATGCACTCAACTTGTCGGAGACAATTATGGTAAACTAAATATTGAGCGAAACTGAGAAATAAATGCCGTTACACGTAAAAATAATGTTTTTCCTTACTTACTTTAAACGTTTGCGAACCGTTGAGCTTCTCGTTGAAAATGCGAGCTTTTTCTTGCATGATCGGCCCGGACATTGGATCACCTCTGTCTCTCGCACTCTTAAACCATTCTATGAGAGCATCCTCTAGAACCATATTATCACTTGTTTTTGATGATTTTTTGTTCAGGTATTGATAATTTTTAACCTTATTGTTCAAATCACTTTCGCGAGCTAACACTCTCCGGTACGTTTTGTCAGAGATGCCATATTTCCGCAAAATCTCTTGTTTCGAGATTCCGGCTTTCACTTGACCTGCAAGCTCATATTTCTCTTTGAACGACAGACGCGGTCTTTTCGTTTCCTTCGACATTTTTTAAAATCGTAAAATAACCGAGATCGAGGCACGTCAATAAACACTAAAAAATAACTGACGCAAACTGACGCAAATCAAGCATGTGTTGCATGATGTGTTGTCAGCTGACCCATCTGACGCATGCCTGATGGTGACAACCGTCCCTCGAACCCGCGCGCAGACAGTCTCATTGGCTGTAAACGGCGCGCTTTTTTGAAACTATTATATGTGTAAATCATGTTTTATAATAAATGATCATTGTGGAAATAATCACAATTAATTTTCGGATCACAAAATAGTCTTTTCGAGTGCTAGGTGAAATAATTATTTCATTATACTCTTTACAAATAAATTATTGATTTTAAATTCGAAGGAAGGAATACCTTTTTTCACAGGGTGGCGATTCGGCGGACGATTTCAAATTCCCGGTCATTTCCCGGTCAAGTTTTTCAATTTTCCCGGTCAACTCAAAGTAACATATTTATATTTGTCGCAAAACGCAAACATTTATTTTAATTCATGACGTTCGTTCTAAACATCTTTTAACACAACAGAGCAAAACGTTGCAAAATAAATGAATTTTGAAAAAAATACTTAAATTTTCCACTAAAAAATATCAATTTTTTACAAAAAAATGGAATAGTTAAACTTTCAGTTGAAAAAATTAATTTTCAACAAAAAAAAAAACGGATTTTCAATAAAATAGTTCAATTTTCAACCAAAGTGATGAATTTTCAAATCAAATTATGAATCTTTATCTGGAATAGTTAAATTTTAAACCAAAAAGATGAATTTTCAACTAAAATAATAAATATTTAACTGGGACACTCGAATTTTCAACCAAAAAGACGAATTTTTAAAGAAGATTACATTTTAAATAAAAAGATTAATTTTCTACCCAAAAATACAATTTTTCAACCAAATACATTAACTTTTAAAGAAAGGTTTGAAGTTTTAATAAAAGAAGACAAATTTTCAACCAAATAGTTAAATTTTGAACTGAAAAAATAATAATTTTCAATCGAAAATGGAATAGTAACATTTTTAGTTTAAAAAATTATTTGTAAACCAAACATAAGAGTTTTCAATTAAAACAATGAATCTTTAACTGAAATAGTTCAATTTTCAAACCAAAAAATTAATTTTTACTAAAAAAAGATAAATTGTCAACCAAAACTTTAATAATTAAATATCAAGTTTAAAAAATTAATGTTTAACCAAACAGATGAATTTTCAACAACAGCTATGGAATTTTCAATTGGAATAAGTTAAATTTTCAGTTAAAAAAATTAGTTTCAACAAAAAAAAACTAACTTTTAACAACAACAAAAACTAACTTTCAAAATAATAGTTACATTTTCAAACAAAGTGATGAATTTTCAAATAAAATTGTAAATATTTAACTGCAATAGTTGAATTTCAAACCAGAATTTTAAGGAATTCTAGAAGATTGAAAAGATTTTAAGATATTTTAAAAGATTCTGAGGTTTCTAGAATTTTAAAATCTCATTAAATTTAAAGAGTTTTCAAGATTTGTAAAGGTTTTCAAAAAAATTCGTAAGATTTCAGAAAATTTTACAAAATTAAACATTTTTTAATTCAAAGATATTTTAAAAATTTTGTAAGGTTTCAAGAAAATGAAAAAAAGTCATTAGATTTCTAAGAAAAATTAAAATAATTTTTTATTTTGAAAAATTAATTTAAAACGAATATTTGAAAAGATTTCAAAACATTTCAAAAGATTTATAAAATTGTCAAAGAAGAATCTAAAAGATTTTAAGACAATTTTTTTAATTTTGCAGAATTATTTAAAAGAAATTCAGAAAAAATTTGAATAATTTTAAAAGATTAGAAGGTTTAGAAATTCTAAAAGATTAAAATGAATTTTCTTAAGATTCTTGGGAAAATTTTTAATGATTTTTTATTAGAATTTTTTTTTTTGAAATGAAAAAGTTTCAAAACATTTCAAACGATATCCTAAAATTTTGAAAAATAGTGCAGAGTATTTTGAAGCAAAATATTTCAATTTGGTAAGATTAAACAATAAGAAAAATCGAGTAAATTCAAGAAATATTTATAAGATTTGAAGAGATTCAAAAAGAATTTTAAACTTTTAAAGATTTTACAAAATGTAGATTTTTAAAGATTTCAAACAAAAACTTTAGAAGCTTTGAAAGAATTTTGAAAGGTTTCACTGGGAAAATTTCGAAGATTTTAAGGCAATGTATTTACATTTTTAATGATTTTTCAAAATTATAAGAAAAATTCGAGTCAGTTAAAAATATTTTAAATAATTTAAGAGGTTTTGAATAGATTAAAAATAGTTTAAAACTTATAAACATTTCCGAAAATTTATCAAATAGTTTTTGATTTCTTCCAAACTTCTAAACGTCCTAAATATCTTTTAAAACGATTCGAATTTTTCTTAATATTTTGCGAGATCCTGTGAAATAAAAAAATGTCTTTAAAATCTTCTAGATTCTTTTTTAATTTTCTCAAGAATCTTATAAAAACTATATTTATATAAATTTAAAAACAAACAAAGCCTGATTTTTGAATTAGGCTTTCATTTTTTTCTAAATAAACAAATATGACGAAAAAAATTGCCATTTTTTATATTTGAGGTTCCTGGTGCTCGTCAATAACAGGAAAATTATTGAAATCGCCTAAGTTTCATAGAGTAACATTAGTTGAAGATGTTCCAATACTATATAATAAACAAAACAAAATTTTATAAAGAAATTATTTGTTGAAAGAATGTTTTCTAAAATTGTCCATAATTTTACGATTTTTAAAGTTATATTGTAAGAAATTTTAATGGAAACAATATTAAAATAAAAAAAATTGTCTCAGGCGAGCTCTCAGGATTATAATTTATTATATTATAAACAAATTTAATTAAAAAAATCATTAATCAGGCATTTTTCCAAACAAAAATTCGTTTTTTCAACGTCAATTTTTTTTTAATTAGGAACTTTATGATAATTTTAGCAAAATTCATAATTTTTTGATTAATCTTATGATTTTTTTAAACAAATTTAATAAACAAATGCATTATTCGGGGATTTGTCGCCAGAAAAATTCGTTTTTTTTTATGTCAGTCCTTTCAGTTGGAAACTTCATGACAATTTCAGAAACATTCATAATGAGTTGATTAATTTTATGATGTTTCAAACAAATTTAATAAACAAATGCATTATTCAGGCATTTTTTCCACACTAAAACTCGGTTTTTCAATTTCAATTTTTTAAATCAGGAACTTTATGATAATTTTAGAAAAATTCATAATTTTTTGATTAATCTCATGATTTTTTAAAACAAATTTAATAAACAAATGCATTAATCAGGAATTTTTCCACACAAAAATTCGTTTTTCAACGTCCATTTTTTTTAATTAGGAATTTTTTGATAATTTTAGAAAAATTCATTATTTTTTTGTTAATCTCATGATTTTTTTAAACAAATGCATTAATCAGGCATTTTTCCACACAAAAATTCGTTTTTCAACGTCCATTTTTTTAATTAGGAACTTTATGATCATTTTAGCAAAATTCAATATTTATTTATTAATTTCATGTTTTTTAAAACAAATTTAATTTAAAAAATGCATTATTTAGGCATTTGTCGACAGAAAAATTCGTTTTTTTTTCGATGTCAACTTTTTAAATTGGGAAATTCATGATAATTTCATAAAAATTCAGAACTTTTTGATCAATTTTATTATTTTTTTAAACAAATGCATTATTGGGGTATCTGTCGACGGAAAAATTCTTTTTTTTCAATGTCAGACTTTTTAATTGGGATCTTCATAATAAATTCAGCAACATTCATGATGAGTTAATAAATTTTATGATTTTTGTTAACAAATTTAACAAACAAATGCATTATTCGGGCATCTGTGGATGGAAAAATTCATTTTTTTCGATGACAGTCTTTTTAATTTGGAACTTCATGACAATTTCAGCAAAATTCATAATTAGTTGATAAATTTTATGTTTTTTTAATTAAAGAAACAAATGCATTATTTGGGCATCTGTCGATGGAAAAATTGTTGTTTTTTTTTCGATGTCAGTCTTTTTAATTGGGAACTTAATGATAACTGCAGCAACATGTTGATTTCCACTGATACAAAAATAGTATATCATAGACTTAGATTGAAGAAAAAAACTTTTCCATCGACAGATGCCCGAATAATGCATTTGTTTATTAAATTTGTTTTTAAAAAATATGAAATTTATCAACCAATTATGAATTTTGCTGAAATTATCATGAACTTCCCAATTAAAAAGACTGACATCGAAAAAAAACGAATGTTTCTGTCGAAAAATGCCTGATTAATGCATTTTTAAATTAAATTTGTTTATAATATAAATAATAATAATCTCAAGAAGAAATTTCTTCATCTTTGTGTTGTTTGTAGTTAAAGAGTTTTCAAGATTTGTAATGGTTTTCAAAAAAATTTGTAGGATTTCAGAAAATTTTAAAAGATTAAACATTTTTTAATTCAAAGGGATTTCTTAGAATATCTAGAGAAATTTAGGAAATAAATGATTTCTATGATTATGAAATCTCATTAAATTTAACGAGAATTCAACATTTTGAAGGGTTTTCAATGAATTTGTCAGTATTTCAGGAAATTTCAAAGGATTAAAAAAAGTTATCAAAGCTTTTTTGAAAGATTTTTATGGATTTCAAAGGATTTCTAGAGAAATTTAGGAAATAAATGACATTTCAAGGAATTTCAAGAGATTTAAAAGAGTTTACGATATTTAAAAAGATTCTGAGGTTTCTAAGATTATGAAATCTCATTAAATTTAATTAGTTTTCAAGAATTGTAAGGGTTTTCAAAGAATTTCGTAGGGTTTCAGAAAATTTTAGAAGATTACAATTTTTTTAATTCAAAGGGATTTTTTAGAATTTCTAGAGAAATTTAGGAAATAAATGACATTTCAAGGAATTTCAAATTTTTTTGAAGAGTTTAGGATATTTTAAAAGATTCCGAGGTTTCTCTGATTATGAAATCTCATTAAATTTAACGAGAATTCAAAATTTTGAAGGGTTTTCAATGAATTTGTCAGTATTTCAGGAAATTTCAAAGGATTAAAAAAAGTTATCAATGCTATTTGAAAGATTTTTATGGATTTCAAAGGATTTCTAGAGAAATTTAGGAAATAAATGATATTTCAAGGAATTTCAAAAGATTTAAAAAAGTTTAGGATATTTAAAAAGATTCTGAGGTTTCTAAGATTATGAAATCTCATTAAATTTAATTAGTTTTCAAGAATTGTAAGGATTTTCAAAGAATTTCGTAAGGTTTCAGAAAATGTTAGAAGAATACAATTTTTTTAAGTCAAAGGGATTTTTTAGAATTTCTAGAGAAATTTAGGAAATAAATGACATTTCAAAAAATTTCAAAAATTTTAAAGAGTTTAGGATATTTTAAAAGATTCAAAGGTTTCTAAGATTATGAAATCTCATTAAATTTAACGAGATTTCAAATTTTTGAAGGGTTTTCGATGAATTTTTCAGTATTTCAGGAAATTTCAAAAGATTAAACAAAGTTATCAATGATATTTGAAAGACTTTGATGGATTTCAAAGAATTTCTAGAGAAATTTAGGAAATAAATGACATTTCAAAAAATTTCAAAAATTTTAAAGAGTTTAGGATATTGTAAAAGATTCAGAGATTTCTATGATTATGAAATCTCATTAAATTTAACGAGAATTCAAAATTTTGAAGGGTTTTCAATGAATTTGTCAGTATTTCAGGAAATTTCAAAGGATTAAAAAAAGTTATCAATGATATTTGAAAGACTTTGATGGATTTCAAAGAATTTCTAGAGAAATTTAGGAAATAAATGACATTTCAAGGAATTTCAAAAGATTTAAAAGAGTTTAGGCTATTTTAAAAGATACGGAGGTTTCTAAGATTATGAAATCTCATTAAATTTAACGAGATTTCAAAATTTTGAAGGGTTTTCAATGAATTTGTCAGTATTTCAGTAAATTTCAAAGGATTAAAAAAGTTATCACTGATATTTGACAGATTTTGATGAATTTCAAAGGATTTCTAGATAAATTTAGGAAATAAATGACATTTCGAAGAATTTCAAGATTCAAAAAAGTTTAGGATATTTTAAAAGATTCCGAGGTTTCTAAGAATTTAACGAGATTTCAAAATTTTGAAGGGATTTCAATTAATTTGTCAGTATTTCAGGAAATTTCAAAGGATTAAAAAAGTTATCACTGATATTTGACAGATTTTGATGGATTTCAAAGAATTTCTAGATAAATTTAGGAAATAAATGACATTTCAAGAAATTTCAAAAGATTCAAAAAAGTTTAGGATATTTTAAAAGATTCCGAGGTTTCTAAGATTATGAAATCTCATTAAATTCAACGAGCTTTCAAAATTTTGAAGGGATTTCAATTAATTTGTCAGTATTTCAGGAAATTTCAAAGAATTAAACAAAGTTACCAATATTTGAAAGATTTTGATGGATTCCAAAGGATTTCTGAGAAATTTAGGAAACAAATGACATTTCAAGGAATTTCCAAAGATATAAAAGAGTTTAGGATATTTAAAAAGATTCTGAGGTTTCTAAGATTATGAAATCTCATTAAATTTTCAAAATTTTTAAGGGTTTACAAAGAATTTGTTAGCATTTCAGAAAATTTCAAAGGATTTAAAAAGGTTATCCAGGATATCAATGATATTTAAAAGATTTCAGTGGATTTAAATGAATTTCTAGAGAACATTAGGAAATAAATGAAATTTTAAGGAATTCTAGAAGATTTAAAAGAGTGTAAGATATTAAAAAAGATTCTGAGGTTTCTAGGATCTTGAATCCTCATTAAATTTGAAGAGTTTTCAATATTTGTACGGGGTTTCAAAAAAATGCGTACACTGTAAAAAAATCTTTTGTGATATTTACAATTAGATTGTAACTTCACGAGCAGTGTATTTTAAATTACAATGTATAACCTGGTAAATATACCAATGTCGCTCCGAAATTCACGATCTACTCCAACTTCACCCCATGGAACAGTATGAAATAACTGTCCGATGTAAATTTACTATGTCTGACGATGGAAATTATTTGATCAGCGTGGCACGTAGTCAATTTACGTTAGTGAATAAATTTAAATATGCTTATAAATTAACACTTTTTTTGGTAAAGTTGCAGTATCTAGCATAATTTCACACACGGGTAGCATTGTCACGTCTTGGCATCCTGAGAAATTACAAACAGGACATAAATCGACAACCCATCGACAAACTGACAGAAAGACATGGCGCTTTGGACTTTATCATAAAATTACGTCTCAGAGCCTCTAATATTGCTCTAATAGTGATGAGTTCTATGTGAATAAAAAAAATATGTCTTTTTTATTCAAAGCGATACCTGAGAAAAGTAATATGCGCTTTATTTATCCTGATACAGTGTTTGAAAATTTATAACCTCACGAACATAACCTCAAAATTGAAATGTGGTCCTGACAATTTACGTCCTGCATTTTTTTTTACAAAAGTGTGTAAATTTACATCGTCGCACGTAGGTCAAATAATTTCCATCGTGGTACGATGTAAAATTACACCAACTTTTTTTACAGTGTAGGATTTCAGAAAATTTTAAAAGATTAAAAATGGTTTAATTCAAACGGATTTCAATGAATTTCTAGAGAATTTGAGGAAATAAATGAAATTTTAAGGAATTTCAAAAGATTTAAAAGAGTTTAGGATATTTTAAAAGATTCCGAGGTTTCTAAGATTATGACATCTCATTAAATTTAACGAGATTTCAAAATTTTGAAGGGTTGTCAATGAATTTGTCAGAATTTCAGGAAATTTCAAAGGATTAAAAAAAGTTATCAATGATATTTGAATGAGTTCGACGGATTTCAAAGGGTTTCTAGAGAAATTTAGGAAATAAATGACATTTCAAAGAATTTCATAAGATTTAAAAGAGTTTAGGCTATTTTAAAAGATTCAGAGGTTTCTAAGATTATGAAATCTCATTAAATTTTCAAAATCTTGAAGAGTTTACAATGAATTTGTCAGTATTTCAGAAAATTTCAAAGGATTTAAAAAAGTTATCCAGGATTTCAATGATATTTAAAAGATTTCAAGGGATTTAAATGAATTTCTAGAAAACATTAGGAAATAAATGAAATTTTAAGGAATTCTAGAAGATTTAAAATAGTTTAAGATATTTAAAAAGATTCTGATATTTCTAGAATTTTGTAATCTCATTAAATTTAGAGTTTTCAAGATTTGTAAGAGTTTTCAAAAAAATTCCTAGGATTTCAGAAAATTATAAAAGATTAAAAATTTTTTAATTCAACGGGATTTTTTAGAATTTCTAGAGAAATCTCATTAAATTTAACGAGATTTCAAAATTTTGAAGGGGTTTCAATGAATTTGTCAGTATTTCAGGAAATTTCAATGGATTAAAAAAGTTATCAATGATATTTGAAAGATTTTGATGAATTTCAAAGGATTTCTAGATAAATTTAGGAAATAAATGATATTTCAAGGAATTTGAAAAGATTTAAAAGAGTTTAGGCTATTTTAAAAGATTCGGAGGTTTCTAAGATTATGAAATCTCATTATATTTAACGAGATTTCAAAATTTTGAAGGGCTTTAAATGAGTTTGTCAGTATTTCAGGAAATTTCAAAGAATTAAACAAAGTTACCAATATTTGAAAGATTTTGATGGATTCCAAAGGATTTCTGAGAAATTTAGGAAACAAATGACATTTCAAGGAATTTCCAAAGATATAAAAGAGTTTAGGATATTTAAAAAGATTCTGAGGTTTCTAAGATTATGAAATCTCATTAAATTTGTAAAGGTTTATAATGAATTTGTCAGCATTTCAGAAAATTTCAAAGGTTTTAAAAAAGTTATCCAGGATATCAATGATATTTAAAAGATTTCAAGGGATTTCAATGCACTTCTAGAGAACTTTAGGAAATAAATGAAATTTTAAGGAATTATAGAAGATTTAAAAGAGTGTAAGATATTTAAAAAGATTCTGATGTTTCTAGAATTTTGTAATCTCATAAAGAGTTTTCAAAAAAATTCCTAGGATTTCAGAAAATTCTAAAAGATTAAAATTTTTTTAATTCAAAGGGATTTTAAAAATTTCTAGAGAAATTTAGGAAATAAATGACATTTTAAGGAATTTCAAAAGATTGAAAAAAGTTTAGGATATTTTAAAAGATTCGAGGTTTCTAAGATTATGAAATCTAATTAAATTTAACGAGATTTCAAAAGTTTGAAGGGATTTTTAATGAATTTGTCAGTATTTCGGGAAATTTCAAAGGATTAAAAAAGTTATCAATGATATTTGAAAGATTTCGATGGATTTCAAAGGATTTCTAGAGAAATTTAGGAAATAAATGACATTTCAAGGAATTTCAAAAGATTTAAAAAAGTTTAGGATATTTAAAAAGATTCTGAGGTTTCTAAGATTATGAAATCTCATTAATTTAACGAGATTTCAGAATTTTGAAGGGTTTTCAACGAATTTGTATTTCAGGAAATTTAAAAGGATTAAAAAAAGTTATCAATGATATTTGAAAGATTTCGATGGATTTCAAAGGATTTCTAGAGAAATTTAGGGAATAAATGACATTTCAAGGAATTTCCAAAGATTTAAAAGAGTTTATGCTATTTTAAAATATTCTGAGGTTTCTAAGATTATGAAGTCTCATTAAATTTAACGAGATTCCAAAATTTTGAAGGGTTATCAATGAATTTGTAAGTATTTCAGGAAATTTAAAAGGATCAATAAAAGTTCTAAATGATATTTGAAATATTTTAATGAATTTCAAAGGATTTCTAGAGAAATTTAGGAAATAAATGACATTTCAAGAAATTTCGAAAGATTTAGAAGAGCTTAGGATATTTTAAAAGATTCGGAGGTTTCTAAGATTATGAAATTTAATTAAATTTAACGAGATTTCAAAATTTTGAAGGCTTTTCATTGAATTTGTCAGTATTTCAGGAAATTTAAAAGTATTAAAAAAAGTTATCAATGATATTTGAAAGGTTTTGATGAATTTCAAAGGATTTCTAGAGGAATTTAATAAATAAATGACATTTCAAGGAATTTCAAAAGATTTAAAAGAGTTTAGGATATTTAAAAAGATTCTGAGGTCTCTAAGATTATGAAATCTCATTAAATTAAACGAGATTTCAAAATTTTGAAGGGTTTTCAATGAGTGTGTCAGTATTTCAGGACATTTCAAAGGATTAAAAAAAGTTATCAATATTTGAAAGATTTTGATAGATTTGAAAGGATTTCTAGAGAAATTGGGGAAACGAATGACATTTCAAGGAATTTCCAAAGATTTAAAAGAGTTTAGGATAGTTAAAAAGATTCTGAGGTTTCTAAGATTATGAAATCTCATTAAATTTAACAAGATTTCAAAATATTGGAGGGTTTTTAATAGATTTGTCAGTATTTTAAGAAATTTCAAAGTATTTAAAAAAATTATCAATGATATTGAAAAGATTTTAAGGGATTTCAATGAATTTCTAGAGAACTTTAGGAAATAAATGAAATTTCCAGGGATTTCGTGGGGCTTTGCAAAACATCAAAGGATATACAAAAGTTATCAATTATATTGAAAATATTTTAACAGATTTCTAGAGAACCTTAGTAAATAAATGAAATGAAACCAAAATGTCAAGGTACTTCTAATGATCTTCTAAGAATAGGCCCTAGAATCAGCTAGAATAAGACACATCATGAATGATTTGGCAAAATTCTTTCATCATCAACTTACCCCTATCCTTCCCAATTTGGAATCAAACCGACTGACAATTTCCCCGATGGAAACGTCCAACCAAGTGAGACATCCTTCCCTCGATCCAGTCGCCAGTAAAAAATGATAGGGTAGAAATTCCATCCGATTGACTCCATTCATCCTCTTCAAACAATGGATCTCGATTCCCTGGTTATCGTAAATATAAACCCAATCCTTTTGCGCGACCGCAAACATCGTTTCGATATGAAGCCAGGCAACATCGTGAACAGATTCCATGACGTTCATTTCGCATTTTAGTTGTTTCGTGACCCAATCAAAAGCTGCGACGTGACCTTGTTTGCCTCCTATCACCAAATGTCTTCCATTTCTGGTGTACCTCATACAATAGGGTCCGTGTTCCAGGTTTAATTTGAAATGTTTGGTGGCAGTTGTGATGTCCACATTGGAGGCGATTTGGGACTGTTTGAATTGAGTTGTTGTTTCTCCTGGATCGGCTTCTAAGTAACCGTGCTCTTCGGTCAAAAGAAGTTCTGTTCGGGCTGCATCCTCGGCCATGCGATCTATCACTAATTCTTTGTTTCTCAATTTGAGCCGGTGAATTTTATTTTTAATTCGGGAAGATTTGGAATTAAGGTCGACTCCAGCACCTCGTGAGTGCTTTTGCAGCCTCTCTTTACTCACAGGAGCCCTTCCCGGGAATTTCGGTGGTTTTTCTGAAATAAAAATTATTTTATACTTCTTGGTTGAAAATTAGCCAATTTGACAAAAAATTCAACAATTTGGTTAAAAATTGGACTATTTAGTACTAAAATTAACCATTCGTTTGAAAATTCAAATGTTTTGTGCAAAATTTGTCTTTTTGACTTAAAATTCAACACATTGCTAGAAATTCAACTATTTTGCTGAAAATGAACTTTTTTTGTTGAATATTAACTTTCTTGTTGAAAATTCAACTGTGTGTTTTTTTTAAATTCGTTCTTTTGGCTTGAAGATTCAACTATTTGATTGAAAATTCACCAATTTCATAGAAGATTCAACAATTTGGTTGAAAATTCGACTATTAATAGAAAATTCAATTATTTTGTGGAATATAACTTTTTTGTTGAAAATTCAACTGTTTTTTTAAAATTAATATTCTTGAGTTTAAAGTTGAACTATTTGGTTGAAAATGAACTTTTTTGTTGAAAATTCAACTCTGCTGTAAAAAAATTGTTCATTTCACTTAAAAATTCAAGAATTTGGTTTAAAAATCGACTATTTATTAGAAAATTAAAATATTTGGTTGACAATGAACTTTTCTGTCGAGAATTAATATTTTCTGGTTGAAAATTCAAATATTTTGTGAAAAATTCGTCTTTTTCACTTAAAAATTCAACACATTGCTAGACATTCAACTATTTTGCTGAAAATTAACTTTTTTGTTGACAACTAATATTCTTGAATTTAATATTCAACTATTTGGTTGAAAATGAACTTTTTGGTTGAAAACTCAACTGTTTTGTAAAAAAATCCGTTCTTTTGGCTTAAAAATTCAACTATTTGGTTGAAAATCAACTTTTTCGTTAAATATTAACTTTTTTGTTGAAAATTCAATAATTTTGTTAAAAAGTTGCACTTCTCGGTTAAGAATTTAAGTATTTGGTTGAAAATTAACTTATTTGTTAAAAAATCATAAATTCTGGTTTAAAATTTACCTGTTTTATACCAAATTCGCATTTTTGGCTTGAAAATTTAACACTTTGGTAGAAAATTCAACTGTTTCTTTTTCATAAAATGCATTTTTTTTTAAGTTTGTAACAATTTAGTAGAAAAGCCAACAATTTTGTTATAAGTCGACTATTCAGTAAAAAAATGAACTATTTTGCTGAAAATTAACTTTTTTGTTGAAAATTAATATTCTTGAGTTAACTTTTTTCTCGAAAGTTCATATTTTCTGGTTGAAAATTCAAATTTTTTGTGAAAAATTCGTCTTTTTTACTAAAAATTCAACACAATGCTAGAAATTCAATTATTTTGCTGGAAACTAACTTTTTTGTTGAATATTAACTTTTCTGTTGAAAATTAATATTCTTGAGTTTCATATTCAACTATTTGGTTGAAAATGAACTTTTTGGTTGAAAATTCAA
>CAKNYM010050596.1:124797-150773 GCA_932195095.1 Andricus curvator | reverse complement strand
ATATTCAACTATTTGGTTGAAAATGAACTTTTTGGTTGAAAATTCAACTGTTTTGTAAAAAATACGTTCTTTTGGCTTAAAAATTCAACTATTTGGTTGAAAATGAACTTTTTCGTTAAATATTAACTTTTTTGTTAAATATTATGGTTGAAAATTCAATAATTTTGTTAAAAACTTACACTTTTTGGTTAAGAATTTAAGTATTTGCTTGAAAATTAACTTATTTGTTAAAAATTCATAAATTCTGGTTTAAAATTTACCTGTTTTTTTAAAAGAAAATTCATCTTTTTAAGATTTTAACAATTTAGTAAAAAATCCAACAATTTTGTTATAAGACGACTATTTAGTAAAAAAATTAACTTTTTTGTTGAAAATTCAACTATTTTGTGAAAAGTTCGTTCTTTTGGCTTAAAAATTCAACTATTTGGTTGAAAATAAGATTTTAACCAAATAAAATAAATTTTCAACCAAAAAAAATGAATTTTCTACCAAAAAGATTAAATGACTCTGAAAAAAAAAATTTTGACGAAAAATGGAATAGTTGAATTTTTAGTTAAAAAATTAATTAAAAAAAAAAAGGAATTTTTAACAAAATTTGTCAATTTTTAACAAAATTTGTCAATTTTTAACAAAATTTGTCAATTTTTAACCAAAGAAAAGAACTTTGAACAAAATAGATGTATTTGCAACTAAAAAAGATAAATTTTCAACAAAAAATAGAATAGTTTAATTTTAAGTTAGAGAAATAAGATTTTAAGCAGACACAATCAATTTTCATCGATATAGTTAAATTTTCAACCAAACAAATGAACATTCTACCAAAAAGATTAAATTTCTATTAAAAAAAAGTCGACGAAAAATTGAACAGTTAACAGTTCAGTTACAAAAATCAATTTTCAATTTAAAAAAAACTAGTTTTCAAACCAAGAAATGAAATTTCGACCAAAAAATTAATTTTCTACAAAAAAAAAAGAATAATTTTTAACAAAGAATTAATTAATAATAAAGAATAACAAAGATTAATTTTCTACAAAAAAAAAGAATAATTTTTAACAAAATACATGAATTTTGAATAAAATATTTTAATTTTTAATGGAATCTTCAACCTAATAGTTGAATTTTCAACCAAAAAGGCTAATTTTCTACCAAAAAAAGACAAATTTTTAACAAAATAGATGAATTTTCAACTAAAAAAGATAAATTTTCAACAACAAAAAAATAGGTTAATTTTCAGTTAGAGAAATAAGTTTTAATCCAAATAACATAAATTTTCAAGGAAACAGTTAAAGTTTCAACCAAGCAGATGAATTTTCAACCAAAAAGATTAAAAGCCTAGGCAAAAAAAATTTCGACAACCAATTTAGTTAAAAAAATTAATTTTCAATTAAAAAAAAACTAATTTCCAACCAATAAAATGAAATTTCAACCATAAAGATTAATTTTCTACAAAAAAGAATAATTTTTAACAAAATACATGAATTTTGAATCAAATATTTTAATTTTTAATAGAAGCTTCAACCTAATAGTTGAATTTTCAACCAAAAAGGCTAATTTTCTACCACAACAAGACAAATTTTTAACAAAATAGATGAATTTTCAACTAAAAAAGATAAAATAAGAAAAATAAAATAGTTTAATTTTCAATTAGAGAATAAGTTTTAATCCGAATAAAATAAATTTTTAACGAAGCAGATGAATTTTCAACCAAAAAGATTAAAAGCCTATGCAAACAAAAATTTTCGACAAAAAATTTAGTTAAAAAAATTAATTTCCAATTGAAAAAAAAAACAATTTTCAACCAATAAAAATTAAATTTCAACCAAAAAGATTAATTTTCTACAAAAAAAAAAGAATAATTTTTAACAAAATACATGAATTTTGAATGAAATATTTTAATTTTTGATTGAATCTTCAACCTAATAGTTGAATTTTCAACCAAAAAGGCTAATTTTCTACCAAAAAAAGACAAATTTCTAACAAAATAGATGGATTTTCAACAAAGCAGTTTCATTTTCAACTAAGCAGTTTCATTTTGAAGCAAAAAAGGTTCATATAAGGTAAAAGATTTATATAATAAATCATATAACATTTGATGTAAAATCGATTACAAAATGTTGGAAAATAAGCAGAGTTTTTTCTAAAGAAAGGGTTCTAGTTCTTTAAAAAAAGCGGAAAGAGTGAGAAGCCTGGCATTATTATAAAAGTGTTAACAAATAAAAACTCAAAAATCGGCTCTCACAGAGTTATTTTGAACCTCGTTTTTCATTTTCGTCTGTCCACCGGGTTTGTTTCTTAACCTATACTATAAACACATTTTGCAATTTTTAATCTATCGACTATGAGAATGCGAAAAACTTGATTGTCTAAATGATAATATTCAAACTAAAATACTTAATTTTGAAATTATGCAACATAATAGTGTTAATAAATTATAAAAACAACACAAAATTAAGAAAAATACAAACCCCATTTTTAGGTTATGTCACGATATTGCACGAAAGTAAGCGAATATTTATTGTAAAAAATATTTTATAATTCAAATACTTACGTGAGGGCTTCATTATCTTTGTTAAGCTTCACAATTCACAAGAAAAATTAATCCCAGTTTGCAAAAATGCAACTAAATGTTGATGTAATTGTCATAAATGTTTATCACGTGTCAGAGCTTTGGAGCAGACATTTTAGAAGTGCTGCACTACGCATGCGTCGCACGGATAGCCTCATTGGCTCTTAACTGCGCGCTTATTTGAAATTATTCAATAGGTAAATTAATTGTTTATAACATGTAATACTTGTAAAGTGGATAATAATATTTAGAATCAGTGGAAAATGAAATTTGTCTTGGAAAAAGTATTCCTGCCTTCAAAATTTAAAGTCGAACATTTATTTTTAAGGAATAAAACGAAATAATTATTTTACATTTTACTTTAAAAGTTTATTTGGTATTAAAATAATTAGTGTTATTATTTTATAATAATTATTTATTATTAGGAATTGATTTTCTATTTAAAAATATCAAAAATCGCGCATTTGAGAAATTCCAAATTCCCGATTATATCTAGTAAATTGCCGAATTTTCAAATTCTCGAAAATAGTTAATTTGCCGAATTTTCTGTTTTTCCTTTTTTGATAAGATGCAGAAAATGGAAAAACGACTTTATTTTGCAATATTTGAATAAGCAATCCCAGGACGATGTACAGAAATAAATGTAATATAGATTTGATATAATAGTGTTGTTGAAGCCCAAGGAGCTTTAACAAAAGAGAATTCACAATCACCAAATTACAGTTGACGATGCTTTGACTTAAAATTTAAATCTACATTGGTAGAAATATCTGTTGAATACGAATCCAGGATTGGTTGCATTTGTATTCACACGTTAATGCTTCAAAATAGACAACATAAAATTATTGACACACATGGAATTATTTAATCAACGACCATCATTTAATATTAAAAATAATTTATAAGAAATTTTGGAGAAAACACCATTTTTGATTTTTTTTCAAGAGGTTAATTAACATATTTTCATAAAAAATACGCTCCTGTCTGAAAGTTTAGGCACATAGCTATTTTTCAAAGTTTTGTGAAGTGTGCCTCATATCTTTAATACAATTTCTAAATTGTTGAAAATCATATTGTCTTAAAACGTATTCAAATCTGTTGTTTTTGATCATTCTGTAGGAAGATCATTTTAAAGGGGACGTTCTACTTGCATTTGCCTCAAAGTTTGGCCAGAGGAGAGGAAAACTGCAGAAAACCACCTCCCGAGTTCAGAAGGCTTTTCGGAAGCGATTTTGAAGGCATTCGACCCTACCAATCATTTTAATAAATTATTATCTATTATGAAGAAACTATAACCTAATTTAATAATTTACGCTTGAACTCTATTGCTTAATAAAAATCAGTAAAAAATTAACTTTAATTGAAAATAATTATTTTTAAATTAAATATGTTCCAAAATTTAATTATCCTTGCACAAAAAAGTATTATAGGAAAATTATTATAGGTTTGTAATGTATTTCCCATAATTTGTTCGCGATTATCAACATAATAGGATTTTGTCCTTCTAATTATTGATATTTAAATTTATTAAATAATTGAACATGAATTAATTGTCTATTTTTAATAACAATCCAACAATTTTAAACTTTTTAAATAATTATTTGATAATATAATTAATTAAGGAACAATTATAGAAAAATAATTATTGGAATCTATACTAATATTATTATTATTATTATATTATAACAAAATAATTACATTTTCAATCCAAAAATATGAATTTTTAACAAAAAAGCTACTTTTCAGTTGAATAGTTGAACTTTATACCAAAATATTTGATTTTTCAATCCAAAAAGTCGAATTTTCAATAACACATTGAATTTACGACCAAAAAGAATTACTTTGTAATAAAATAATTACATTTTCAACCCAAAAATATGAATTTTTAACAAAAAAGCTAATTCTCAATAAAATAGTTGAACTTTCTACCAAAATATTTTATTTTTAATTCCAAAAAATATGAATTCTCAATCAAAAATATAATAGTAGACTTTCCAATAAAAAAGAATTTAAATTTTCAACCAAAAGGATTAAAACTTTAAAAAAACGTAATAGTAGATTTTTCAATCAAAAAAGATTTTTATTTTTTAAATCAAAAACAGTTGAATTCAACCTAAAAAGGCGATTTTTCCGGGAAGTGACCAAGAATTTAGCGTCATTTATCGGGTGGACATTTTATAAATTTTGCAATTAAACGATGGATTGCGCTTGAACGTAAAAGGTTATATAAATTGTGATATCAATTTTAACGAATTTCGTAATTACATTTTTCACCCTGAAACTCACTATGATGAAATGTAAATATCTGTATTATATACGATATAATCTGATAAAGAAATATAATATTCATTACTTAAATTTCTTTAGCTCTAATTAGAAAAGATGAAGATTGTTTCTTCTCTGGTTTTTTTCTCGGCTAGTATCCTTAATTCTATTGGTGAATATAATAATACAATATATCTATAATTTTATTCACTTTATTTTCTTTCAAACTTTATTTAAGTTTGCCCAAAATGAATAGAAATTCAATCTGAATTTATTTTGGAGGAATCCATGTGTGTGTGTTAAAAAAAATGGAACTCGTACCACATGTGCGCGTGCACATATGGTACATTCCCACGAAGTCATCCCCAAATTACGTAAGTCGATTTGGGGTGCAGGGATGATCATACTTTTTGTGAAATTCTGTTAAACAAGTTGACCTTCTTGAGTTTGTGATTCTAAAGATTTTTCTAAATTGAATCCTCTGTTTCTTGTTGCAGAGTTGAGTACACCCACGCTCGGTCAACTCTGTGGGAAATGAATGGCGATATTCCACGCCATCTGTGATGAGCCAGAGAACTACAGACGCGTGCATGTGTTGGTCTTTATATACGTATATGCCCCTTCCTTACATGTGTTGAATACTAAAATACTTCAACAAAAAAGGAATAATAAAGACAAAATGAAGCAAATAAGAAACGAAAAATAGGAAATTAAAGATAATTATCATTCTATTTCCCATTTTACGTTTCTCATTCACTTAATTTTGCCTTTATTTGAAGGACTGCAGTACAGAACTACATAACCAACAAAATCAGAGCCACAAGCCACAACAAACAATTTGCGCGCACGCGCTTTTTACATCGCCCCACCCGTTGGCGTTGAAAGTTAGCGCCATCTGCGATGGGCCAGAAAACTAATATCGCATCCCTCAATGCCTCTCTGACCCCGCGCCAAAGTCCTAAAAATTCGCCATTTCGCTGTAAAAAGTTGACCAAACCTGAGTACACCGTTTGAGTGCTTGCCTAATGGCGACCCTATTCCTGGTGTTCCTCGTGGCGGACATTCTGATTATTCTGAAAGGACTTCTCCTGCCACACCTCGCTCTCTGCATCCTCCTGTCAGGTCTGCTCCTCCTGCCGAATCTTCTCTTCGTGCCAGGTCCAGGTCTCCTCCTACCCAATCTTCTCTTCGCGTCAGGTCTACACTCTAAAAAAAGTCTATTAACAGTGAAATTACGTTACTTTCAAAATGCGTCCTTTGAAATTAAGCAGATTTCTTTTGTCCGTCAACAGAATCGTTTCACTGCTCAAAGGCTTATCCGTTAAATGCAAAACGAAAGTAGTTTTACTGATAAACGATTTCTTTTGACTTTGAAAAGAATTCATTTAACTATTAAAGGATTTCATTTGTTGGCTAGCGGACAAAGTGCACCTGCGCATGAGTGAATTTTTTCACTACACGATTTATTTATTAATTGACAAAGTGAGTGGGAAAACGAGCGAAATGATGTCGAAAATGGATTACTTCGAAAAATTAGGAATCCCAGATTGTGACGCAAAAACTTTGGAAGGTACGTGTACTGAAAGAACAATTTTTGATCCGCATAACCTCACTTTTCATTGATTTTTACGCTTTTGACAATCGAAGTATAAATTTTTTTTATTGCTTTTGACAATCGAAAGTTCGTAAGACGTTCTTTATGAAATGATTTTGTAAAGCGTCGATTTTATATCGATTTTATATTTACATTCACCAAAGTTCGGCTTTTTTACATTTGTTGCACGTAATATCATGCAATAAATTTTCTTTTAACGTTCAAATTATTCTTTCTTTTGTCCGACAATAGATTTCACTTCAAGATGAAAGGAATTCCTTTCACACTTTAAGGATAGCATTTGAAACGACAATCCTTTAACTGTGAAAGTATTTCCTCTCATGCCAATTTTGAATGGAAAATCCTTTAATAGTGAAAGGAATCGTTTGACAGTCAATAGTCTGTTTTTAGAGTGTAGGACTTCTTCTGCCTTTTGTTCTCCTTTCCAGCTACGCCGTCTTAAAATTGAAGAACTTGGAACTGTTCGGTTTATTCCCTACGCCAATCTGAACCAGCGATTCGAAATTCGAAGATACACTTTTCCTCACGATGCACAAATTCAAGTGAGAGGAGGATATAATGTCCTTGAGCCTATGCCAACCGGAGGACATACATACAACGTCCAATGGTGACGTCTTGGCAATAGTGGAGGAATGTAATACACTCCTTCGTGGAATATATACTAAAGGTCGAAAACGGGCAAAAATAAACATGAATAGCGGCAAGGTTGAAGATATGACCATAGAAGAAATCGAGGCATAAATCGCCCAATCTTGAGGAATTTTGAAATAATAAGGGTACACGACTTTCGTTCATAAGATTAATTTAATGTGAAGACAACCTGAATCTAAAACTAATATGGGGCTGTCCATAAATTACGTAACGCTATATTAGACAGACAGACTCCGTGACTTTTGTTATGATAGCGTTACGGAGAGACAGAGAGGATTTTGTAAAATGTAACATAACGTTTTTCAAAATGAAAATTAGCGATTTGAAATGTTACTTTAGCGTGATCTGTCTGCGTGACTCGGTTCACGTTCTCGCTTCTCCGTCGCTACCCGATACTAACGTAGCATCGATATCTTTGTTGGTGTTACGATTTCAAAGGCTCCCTCACCGAAGTCTTTCTCGAAACTTTCTCGAAAATTTTATCAATGACTCAACGTACAATTATCAAAACAAGGCTCGAAGAGCTCATGCTATACTCTGACTTGTTTTACTCTGGTTTGCTTTACTCTACTTCAGTCTTGATCAGTGATGCCAATGTTGGCGCCTTTTGCTACTGCGCTTGCGTTCGGGCCGCGCACTGGTTGGCCGCAGTTGGCGCGCAATTTAAAATTGGAATTAAAAACAATTCTTGTAATGAAAATGAATCATCATTGAAAAAAACTTTAATACTTACTTATTTTTGAGAATACAAAAAATGTATTCAGAGTATTTTTAATCTTAACAATAGAATAATATGAAATTGTATTATTTGGCTTATAATGGTTAAACTAAATAAATATGAAAAACCAAATCATAGCAATAGGTTATTATATTCTGTTCAGTTTTTTTCACTTTTCGAGAGGTCGTTACGTTACTTTGAACAGACAGACAGGATGAAGTTTGATTGTTACGGTAGCGTTACTGACAGACAGGCAGGTCATGCAATTTTGAAATTTCAGCGTTACGTAATTTATGGACAGCCCCTATATAATATTGTTTGTGATCTTGACATATATACAATGAGAAATGGCCTTCAAAAAAGAAAAGTTGATATGTTTTAGAACTTAAAATTCAACAGAAACTTGTGAAGACCCAAAAGGATTCCTTTGGCGAACAATTGAATCAGGCTTCATCAACAAATTCTATAAATCCCTAATTTACCAACTCCGCTTTACAAGCATTTAGCTCGTCAATGCGCCTTTATGTTATTATATTCAAGCAGAGATGTTATCGGCCGACGACTAAAGACAAAAAGTTTACAAGTTTTCTACATATCCTACAAATGATATTTATTAATTCATTATTATATCTATTCAAATTGCGATAATATTTTGAACTTTAATTCTCTTTATTAAATTATGTCCGTCAGAGGTCTAGTATGCAAGAGTGTTAAAATTGCAATACAATATTTGCCCGATATGTATATACATAGCCGGGTCCAAATGTCCGTACAGTCCGTACGTTTATCTACGTTTTTTACACGGTCGAGTCTAAACGTACGGACTGTACGGACGTTTAGACCTGGATATGTATATACATAGGTGGAATGGGCCTTTATGTCCTTCTGCCTCTTTAAATCACCAGGGGCGAATGGCGTCTATCCAGCGCTCTTACAAAAGGGCATGGATTTCGTCATCCACCTACTGACGAAACTATTTAGGGCCAGCATTGCCTTAAAACACTTGCCATCGGCATAGAAGGATAGCAGAGTGGCCTTCATTCCCAAACCTGGGAAGGAGCGCTACACTGCTGCGAAAGACTTCCGACAAATCAGCTTGACGTCCTTCATCCTGAAAATGGTAGAGAGACTGGTCGAGATATATAAAAATGGGATGACGTGTTTTGTAGCCTCTCCGCTGCACAGAGGGCAGCACGCCTTTTAGGCAGGCACTCGGTAGAAAATGCGTTCCATGCTGTCGTGGCAAAATTGGAGCAGCAGCTGGAACAGGAAGGGTATGCTGTGGGTACCTTCTTGGATATAGAGCGAGGATGCCTTCGGCAATACCACTCCAGAAGTCATCTGTCGAGAGGCTTCAAGGTGTGGTGTGCCAGACTAGCTAGTAAGCTAAATAGGAAGCATGCTACGCCAGAGGCCACTCGAAGCCAGATGGAGCGAAGGCCTAGTCAGGGGAATAGCGCCGTGGGGACGCCCGCAGGGGGGTGTCCTGTCACCCCTACTGTGATGCATTATAGTGGACGGTCTCCTTCGTAGGCTAATTAAGGAAGGGTATTATAACCAGGGATAGGCGGATGACTTTATAATCCTAGTTCAGGAGTAGATAGCGAATGACATGCTTGTCAATGAGGTGATCTCATAATGAATGAAAGAGAAAAACTGCATGTCAAGGGATATAATCAGAAGATGATTAATCAAAGCGTGCTACGCCCCAGTTGATGCTGAAAGGACTAAAGTAAAAGACGTCTTCTGGGACACTTTAAATGAAACTATAGGCACTTGCGATCTTTGAGAAAGAATTATTTTACTAGGAGACATGAATGGCTCGGTTGGAGTACCACGCGATGTTACGGAAAAGGGGGTAGGTTATTTTGGAGATCCAAAAACAAATGGTAGCGGAGAAAGAATGGTTAGCTTATGCTTGGAAAAGAGCTTGTTTATTACAAATACTTGGTTAAAGCACAAACTGATCCAGTTGTGCACCTAGTGCAGAGGCAATAGCCACAGTATGATTGACTTTGTTATTGCACATGAGAGACTGAGAGAGCTAGTAAGAGATACAAGGGTAGTGAGAGGTTCTGAACGCATAGATACACATGATGAATAAATACAAATACAAATATATAGGACAACTTGGCACACCCTAATACGCAATAAAGATATAGAGGGCGCATGGACTATGTTCCGGAATATCATTGTTAGGAGTGTGACTGAAGTGTGTGGTACTGCGGTTATAGGAAGAATGACTGGTGATGCTTGGTGGAATGATGAAATCCTCGTAGCCGTTAACGAAAACAAGCAAGCGTATCTAAGAAATTTGAATACTGCATGCTTCTGGGATGTCGACACAAATAGACTAGAAAGTGATTATAGGGGAAAAAACAGAAAATTTAAAATACTAGTCAAAGAAAGCAAGGATGAAATCAAATCAGAAGAAGATATGAAAATGGAAAACGCTTTCGAAGGAAATAAGAAATTATTTTATTGACAAGTGCACAAAGACAACAAGAGAGGAAGTACTAGTACAAAGTTAGTAGGAATTTCAAATAATAAGGGTGAAATGGTTTACGATACAGACGGCAAAGTAGACCAGTTAAGAGACTCTTTCAAGGAAACATTCAGAGGTGAAGGTATAGGGCTGATCGCAGAAAAAAGTTTAAAAGTAAACAAAAAAGTTTTATTTGCATTTGTTTATCTGGAGATAGTGTTTGATAGGGTGGATAGAAATAAGATCTCGGGACCGAAAGGTGCGTGGGTTAGCGTTTGCAGATGATAAGGTTGTTATGGCAGATTCAATCAAAGGCTTGCAAACAATATTGAGCAGACTGTATACTAGCATGAAGAACGAGAATTTTGTAAAATAATTTTAATTATGATTTAGAGGAATGGAATTTAAAAAAATCGTCGTTCAAGTCGAGAATTATAATTATTTCTGAACTTTCCTGTTCTAAATCAGAAGCCTTTGGAAACTTTTGAAATAATTGCGCTTGATCATAAAAGATTATATAAATTTTGATATCAGTTGCAACGAATTTAGTAATTACATTACTCTGAGATAACGACTATATGCTATATGTATTTTATACTCGAATGAAGAGCTAGAATATTCATTAGTTAAATTGTTAATCCAAGCCTTCATTAACACATTAATTAGCTTTTCTTCTAATTAGAAAAGATGAAGATTGTTTCTTCACTTGCCTTTTCCTTAGCGGTTATCTTCAACTCTATAGGTGAATATAATAACATATCTACAATTGTATGTGCTTTTTTTAAGCTGTACGAAAATTTGTGCGCTTTAATCTACATTCTATCCTAATCGCTATTTTCTTTCAAACTTTATTTAAGTTTGTCCAAAATGAACACAATCTGAAATTATTCTTGGGGAATCCATAATGTGTGTGTTAAAGAAAAATGGAATTCGAGAAGTGTCCCTATTCCTACAATATTCGTACCATATGTGCGCGTACATATTATATCCTTTTACGGGGTCATCCAAAAATAACATAAAAAGATTTGGGGTTAGAGGGGTTTAATAAAATCTTACTGTTTCTTGCGAGAAGGGGACTAGAAAATCTTAATCAAGAAAAGTCTCTGATGAGCCGATTACACTGATTTTTGGAAACATTCTCTCGTTAGAAGTCTTTTGGAGCAATTCTGTTAAACGAGATGACTTTCCTTGAGTTTATGATTTTTCTAAGTTGAATCCTGTTTCTTGTTGCAGAGTTAAGTTCGAATTTCGAGTGTTTGCCTAATGGGGCCCCTATTCCTGGTGTACCTCGTGGCGGACGTTCTGATTATTCTGAAGGGTCTTCTCCTGCCATACCTCATTCTCCGGCCAGATCTCCTCCTGTCCAGCCTTCTCTTCGTGCCAGGTCCAGGTCTCCTCCTGCCAGTGGTTTTTCTTCTTTACGCCTACGTGGACTTACAATTGAACAACTTAGATCTGTTCGGCTTATTCCTCACAAGAATCCGACTCGGCGATTTGAAATTCGAAGATACACTTTTCCTCACGATGTACGAATTCTAGTAAGAGGAAGATTTAATGTCCTTAAGCCCATACCACACGGAGTATATACTGTATTATCAACGTCCAATGGTGACGTCTTGGCAATAGTGGAGGAATATAATACCCTGCTTCGTGGAATATATACTAAAGGTCGACTACGGGCAAAAATAAACATGAATAGCGGCAAGGTTGAATATATGAGCACAGAAGAAATCGAGGAATCTCCCTTAGGCATAAATCGCCCAATCTTCAGGAATTTTTATATAATAAGCGTAGACGACTTTCGTCCACAACATTAATTAAATTTGGTTTATTACGTTAAACTAACATAGCAGGGTGGCCGCGAAATTTCATTCTCCAAGTTTTCTGAATTTTCTCTGATTTTTTCATGATATATTTTTCCTTTTCCCTAATCATTAATGAAAGACCAGCATTATATTCTTGTAAAATTGTTAACATTGAACGTTTTGTAATCGGAATGAAAGATATTTTTATCACTGCTATCATTGTTGTTATTGTTATCATTCAATAAAACAGTTTGAAATTAATTTATTTATTTCAACCAAAAAAGATGACTTTGACAAAAAACTTGATTTATCAAACAAATTATGAAATTTCAGCAATATAGTTAACATTTTAACCAAAGAATTTTTTATTAAAATATTCTGAATTAGAAAAAAAATTAAACCTTAACCAAAAACAGTTGCATTTTCAACCAAACGGTTAAATTTTCGACAAATTGCCAAACTCTTAATTTGCTCATGAAAATATTTTGAATAATTAATAAATCTTGGAATTAAATTAATTCTTTGAGATTTGCAGAGCATTATATAAAAAAAGTGATGGGAAAGATATTCTGACCTAATTCTGTAAACAATTGAGCCTATTCGTTGAAAAATAGCCAAACTCTTAATTTTGTATTCGAATTGTTTGAATAATTAATAATTCTTGTAAATTTATAAAGCAAAATAGAAAAGAGTAATCAGAAGGATATTCTTAGGCGCCTCCGTAAACAAATTGTACCTATTCCTTGAAAAATAGCCAAACTCTGAATATGTTTATGAAAACTGTTCAAATAATTAATGATTATTGCAAATGTGAAAAGTATCGTAGAAAATAGTCATTGACAATACATTCTTTGTTTATTCTGGAAACAAATTGGTCCTATTATTTCAGAAATAGCCAAACTCTTAATTTTTTAATGAAAATTTTTCATATAATTAATAAAGCTTGTAAATTTTCAGAACAATATAGAAAAAAGTCATCTGAAATATATTCTTATTTATTTCTGTTAAAATTGAGCCTACGCTTTGAAAATAGCCAAACTCTGAATATGTTTATACAAATTGTTCGAATAAATAGTAATTATTGTAAATTTGCAAAGTACCGTAGAAAAGAGTTATTGGAAATACATTCTTGGTGATCCCGTAAACAAACTGAGCCCATTCATTGAAAAATGGCCGAACTCCTAATTTGTTGGAATAATTAATAATTATTGTAAATTTGCAAAACATCATAGAAAAAGTAATCTGAAAGATATTCTTAGTTAATTCTGCAAAAAACGTTAAGCCTATTCGTTGAAAAATAGCCGAATTCTGAATTTTGTTTGAAAATTTTTCAAATTGTTTATAATTATTGTAAATTTACAAAGCAACATAGAAAAGAGTCATCGGAAAGATATTCTTAGTTGAATCCGCAAAAAAATTGTGCCTATTCTTTGAAAAATAGCCAAACTCTGAATATGTTTATGAAAATTGTTGAAATAATTATTGCCAACGGCCATACCACGCTGAAAAACCCAGTTCTCGTCAGATCACTGAAGTTAAGCAGCGTTGGACGCGGTTAGTACTTGGATGGGTGACCATTCAAGAATACTGAGTGCTGTTGGCACATCGTGGGTGTGGTGAGCCGACACTTGTAGTTATTTATAACTACAAGAAAACTAACGACCTAGAAACACTACCCGCATCGGGTAGTGTCACGCCTACCCTGAAAGGGAAATGGCTTAATGGTATACAAACATTGTATATTTGCAAAGTATCGTAGAAAACAGTTATTCGAATTACATTCTTTATTGATACCCTGAACTAATTCATCCTATTCGTTGAAAAAAGGCCAAGCTCATAATTTGTTTATGAAAATTGTTAAAATAATTAATAATTCTTGGAAATTGGCAAAGCATCATACAAAAAAGTCATCGGAATGATATTCTTAGTTAATTATGTAAAAAAAATGTAGCCTATTTGTTAAAAAATAGCCAAACTCTAAATTTTTGTATGAAAATTGTTTAAATTATTATGAATTCTTGCAAATTGACAAAGCAACATAGAAAAGAAACATCAGAAAGACTTTTCATAGCATTATAGAAAAAAAGTAATCGGAAAGATATTCTTGGTTAATTCTATAAAAAAATTTAGCCTATTCGTCGAAAATAGCCAAAATATGAATTTGTAAAGAAACTTAGAAAAAGAGTCTTCGGAAAGACATACTTGGTTGACTCCGTGAAAAAATTGTGCCTATTTCTTGAAAAATAGCTAAACTCTGGATATGCTGATAAACATGTTTAAATAATTAATAGTTATTGAAAATTTGCAAAGTATCATATATAGGAAAGAGTTATTAAAAAAACATTTTTTATTGATTCCGTAAAAAATGGAGCCTACTTGTTGAAAAATGGTCAAACTCTTAATTTGTTTATCAACACTATTTAAATAATAATTAATTCTTTGAAATTTTCAGAGCATTATAGAAAAATTTCACCGAAAAGATATTCTTATCTAATTCTGTAAAAAGTTTAGCCTTTTCGTTGAAAAATAGCCAAACTCTAAATTTTTAAATCGAAATTGTTTAAATAATTAATAATTTTTGTAAATTTACAAAACATAGTAGAGAGCCGTCGGAAAGACAATCTTAGTTGACTCCGTGAACAAATTAAGCCTATTCGTTAAAAAATAGAAAACTCTGAATTTCCTCATCAAAATTGTTTAAATAAATCGTAATTATTGGGAATTTGTAAAGCACTATAGACAAGAGTCGCCGCAAAGACATTCTCAGTTAATTCTGTAAAAACATTGAGCCTATTCGTTGAAAAACAAAATTTATTATAAAAAAATCGTAGTTTTAAACAAATAATTCTTGGGAATTTGCCAAACATCATGAAAAAAACTCATCTAAAGGACATTCTTAGTTGATTCCCTGAACAAATTAAGCCTATTCGTTGAAAAATAGAAAACTCCTAATTTGATTACAAAAATTGTTTAAATCATAATTCTTGGGAATTTGCAAATCAACATAGAAGAGAGTCATCGCAAAGATATTCTCAGTTATTTTTTTAAACAAATTGAGTCTATTTGTTGAAAAACAGGCAAACTATGAATTTGTTTATAAAAATTGTTTAAATAATAACTCTTGGGAATTTTTAAAGCACCATAGAAAAGAGTCATCGCAAAGATATTCTTTTTTTTTAATTGAGCCCATTCGTTGAAAAATAGACAAACTCTGAATTTTTTTATAAAAATTGTTTGATTAATTACTAATTCTTGTAAATTTGCAAAGTATCATATCAAACAGTCACAGGAAAAGCATTCTTAATAATTTTTTTTAATTGAGCCTATTCATTGAAAAATAGAAAACCTCTGAATTTGTTTATAAAAATTGTTTAAATAATAAATAATGCTTACAAATTTGCTGAGTTTCATATCAGTCACCAGAAAAGCATTCTTAGTTTATTCCGTTGAAAAAATTAAGCCTGTTCGTTGATAAATAGCCAAACTGTGATTTTTTTTTAATTGCCAAATAGCATCTTCTTTCAAGTAACAGTAATAAATCTTTTATTTCTCGCACATTCCATACCAAAACTCTGGATTTCAATGAGCTAAACATTAATAATCCCGAAAAGAACTTTTTTTCAATAATTTTTTTCTAAGATAGGATAGTTCAATTCTCAACCAAGAAAGATTTTAGATGAAATTATTTTAAATTGAAAAAATAATTGTTTAAACAATTTAGTATTGTTTAAAACTATTTTTTCTTAGGGTCTTAGAGTAATGCTAGAAAAATGCGTTTTTTGTTGAAAATTTCAGCTATTCTTTGATTTTTTAATTATGAACAAATAATAAACTAACATCAACAAGAATCATTTCTAAATAGTATAGAAGTATAGAAGAATGTAGAAGACATAACAAAAAAATTATTCTCTCTCATTTTTATTTATTATTTGTTTATACTTGAAAAGCTAACACAAAGTTAAAAACTTTTAAAAAACCCAATTTTCTGGCATACTATAAGAGAAGATAGTCATCATCAATACTAAGTTATATAAACAATCATATTTATCAAATTGCATAATTATTAGCTCACTATAAGTAAAATGTGGACAAAAAGTTAAAAATTTCAGAAAAAACTGAAAATTTATAGCATTATTTAAAGAGAATATTGTGCAAAATAATAGTAAATTGTTTGAACAATTACGAAAGACAATATCATTGGAAGACAATACACACATACATTGATCAGCAGTTCGAACTCGAAAGTTCATTGCCTCACTACCCGATTCGGGTAGTGTTTCTAGGTGGATATTTACTACCAATGTGGGCCCACCACACCCACGACGGGCCAACAGCACGCAGTATTCCTGAACGGTCACCCATCCAAGTACTAACCGCGCCCAACAATGCTTAACTTCAGCGATCTTACGAGAACTGGTGTTTTCAGCGTGGTATCGCCGTTGAAGACAATATCAATTAAAAAATAAGAAATTGTTTGAACAATCAGTTTTGTATTCTTCATACTACCAGGAACCAATGTTTTAAATCCAGTTTAGACTTTCTCATCAGGGATTATTTATAGAAAAACTACCAGTATTTTTCAATAAAAAAATTATTGTTACACAACAATGATAGAGCTTTATTTACAAATTGAATGTAAGTCGTACATACGTCTTTATTAATAAATATTTTATTAGATACATTTATAGTGTTCAATTATGATTTAAAAAAACGCCATGACTACGCGTACTGAAATTTTCGTACGAATAACCGGAGCTGGAAAAGGAGGTTATTCGCACCGAAATTTCGATATACGAAAAGCCAAAATTTTATAGTACGAGTAAACACTGACATTAATAAATTCAATTTTATATGATAAAATCTATATAATTTTCCAAACAATTGTACTATAAAATATACGCACAATTTCAAATGATTTAAGATATTAAAAAATCCTAAAAATAGCACTGAAAAGTATTACTGCACACCTAAAGTTAAAATTTTACGCTAATAGGTCCAATGGATTTTGTTGTAGACATGAAAAAAAATTAAAAAGCAATTTTTCTCTTTTATTAAAAAAGGTAAAAGATTCAAGTTTTGTATAGTTATCCAAAGTGCAAATTTTACAGTTTTGAATTTACCTAGCTCAACGCTTCACAAACTTCATATAATTTTGCATTTTACGGCTCTCAATCAAATTGCATTAAAATAGGTTGAGAATTGCGCAGTCAATCCAAGAAAACTTGAAAACTTATACTTCTCTCGAGAAAATAGATTTGCGGTTTTTTTGTTGTTGCTGTTATACTTGCCCAGATAACAATTTGCTCACACCTTGCCCGCATGGTGTTTGCACGCGTGTCGACCGATCGGTACGATGTGAGGGCAAGAGTACAGACATATGTGTCCTCATATGCGTCGCATATGCTCCGCACGCGTGTCGGCACGTTCGTGCCAGCGTCGTGCTAGCATGCACGTGTTTTGAGTTATAATTATTGCAAACAAGATGTTAAAAATAACATAAGTAACAGGAAACATTGCATGACGTTTTTAAGAAGAGACTCCTGTGTTGAAAGTTGTTCTTTCACAACGGATGCAACAGGTGTTTATTCCAAAAGCTACATACACAAAATTATTCCTGCTACCTCTTAAATAATGTATTAGCGAGAAATATATATTTATCTGAAAATATGTTTTTATTTCGAACAATTTAAATTATTCAACACAGAACGTTTGTTCAACACTTTTGTTAAAAAACAAAGGGATTTTCTGTGTCACTATACTTTTGAATCTTCCAGTTAATTACTTTTAATTGTTTTTCAAGTTGCATATTTTTAATCGTTCTACTACTGAGATTTAAGAACTCAAATCTCAGAAGTAGAACGATTAAAAATGTGCACTTGAAAAACTTGTTTTCGATCATTTTAAATCTGTATATAGTAAATATAGTAAAAAATAGTGAACCATTTTCCGAACCAAAACTCAAGAAAAAATGTTTATTTAATTTGAACAAAAATAATTATTCACTTTTACTTCGAATTTTTGTCTGTAAAATAAACTTGGAAAACAACAAAAATTTAGAGCATTAAGCGAATTTGATCAGAGTTTTATTTTTACACAACTGCTATATTATGTTTTTGGTAATAATGCGCTTTTTGTGCTACACACTTCACCGCACGCTATATGCCGACATTTTGCCCTAAGTGCCTGACGAGCATGATAGACGCACGCTGTGCTGCATATCATGCAGCCCGTGTGCGGACACTATGCGGGATTACTTATTACCCTCAGAACGTGCTGTCACTGTGCTTGCACGCCATGCGCCCATGTGCGTCCGCATGCATTGTTATCTGGGTGGCGGCGATTTGCTACGGCAAGTCTTGATTTTATTTACATTTAAAAAAAATTAAATAACTGTGGTGGACGAAAGTCGTCTACAATTATTTTTCCAAAATTACAAGAGATTGGGTGTTTCTTGCCTAAGGGAGATTCTGCTATATCTGCAGCGTTCATATATTCCACCTTCTCGCTGTCCATGTTAATTTTAATCCTTTTTTGAAAGCGATTTCCTTTTGGATATATTCCACGAAGGATTGTATTATTTCGACTGAGTATTGCAAAGATCTCACCATCAGATGTTGATAATACAGTTTGCTCTTCGGTTGGCATGGGCACAAGGACATTATTTTTTCCCATCAATTGAATTGGTGCATCGCGAGGAAAAGTGTATCTTCGAATTTGGAATCGCCGGTTCGGATTCACGTTAGGAATAAGCCGAACAGATCTGAGCTCTTCAATTTCAAGTTCACCTAGGCGTGAAAAATTTGAACGACTGGCAGGAGGAGACCTGGACCTGGCACGAAGAAAAGAATCGGCAGGAGGTGACCTGGACCTGGCACGAAGAGAAGGTGTGGCAGGAGGAGAAGCCCTGATCGGAGAAACCGGAGCATGAGGTCTGGCAAGAGAAAGAGACAAGTCAGGAGAATAAGAGCGTCTGCCACGAGGAACACCAGGAATAGGGGTGCTATTAGGTAAACCCTGGACCTGTGAACTCAACTCTGCAACAAGAAACAGAGAATTCAATTTTCCTTGTGTATTCTACTCCGGCATATTTTTCCGCATTTTATCCCTAGAAACACCCTAATAATTTTTTTGCCTTCTAACCCCACAATGGGGTACAATCGTTCACCAACTTTCTCGTTCGCGTAAAACACTACCCATATGCAAGAAGAGAATGGTGTATGATAAATTCAAATTTATTAAACATACATCTTCATGCAACACATGACAACTTAAATTTTTTTGGTAATTGAAATAAAACCCGCAGCTGGGAGCAAAGGAATTTAAAAAAATAGCCACGTGTTGCAGAGTCGCCCTAATGTAAACGTATACATATGGTACGATTTTCTTATTAATAGGAACACTTTTCAAAATTCTATTTTTTTTGGACAAAAATGAAGTTTGAAACAAAACAGCAATTATTATGGAATGTAGATTAAATTGCACATGTTCTGATTTGCGTATAGTTAAAAAAAGGTTCTTAAAATTATAGATATATCAATATATTCACCAATAGAATTGAGGATAACAGTCAAGGACAAGACGAGAGTAGAAACAATGCTCATCTTTTCAGATTAGAGGAAAAATTAATTAATGTATTAATGAAGAATTGGATTAAAACTGTAACTAAAATGAATATTCTAGTTCTTCATCAGATTATATCATACGTATTTCTTATAGTCTTTATCTTAGATTTTATAGGCGTCAAGCTTATCCTTATCAGATGTTGACATTTCATTAGCTTTAGTTTCAAGAAAACAATCCAATTACTAAATTCGTTAAAACTGACATCACAATTTATATAATTTTTTACCTATTAGCCAAGTAAAACTACATGAATTTTTTAAATCAATGTTGGCCAACTAATAAGGAAAAAAATATTCATAATAATGTGGCAATTTTTATTATTACTTTAAATATAATTTTAGGTTAGCGCTCGAAGGATGTTACAGTGATTACAGAAAATCATTTACGTTAAAACTATATAATATTAAGATACAATAATCTTTGAAAAATTGAAAATATATAAATATTCAACAACCTAGGTCGAAAACAAAAGAAAAACTTGTATGCAAAAATGATAAATTCTGACACTTTTTTGTTAAATATTACAAATACAATAAAGTACAACAACAGAGTGTCGACTTAAATCCTTGAAAAAAATTCCCTGACAATTCCAGGTTTTTTCTAGGTATAATTTTTTATAGTACGGAGCCATTCAAATATTCCGTATTTTTTATAACAATCGACTCGGAATACGTATATAGTTTCGCGAGTTTATTATAAATAATGTTTTTTTTTCATTTTCCAGGGATTCAAATAATATGTTAAATTGAAAAAGCTTTCTCAAATTATATCACAAGTTATTCTTATATATATATATATATATATATATATATATATATATATATATATATCAGAACCATCGATTAATTAAATGATTAATACGATTAAAAACATAATTAATCATTTCTGGAATTTGTCTCTAAAGTCCATTAATTTTAATAATAATATTTTTTTTCTTTCATCTTTTTATATTTAATATTCAGTGCATATTTAGATAAAATTAATATGAGTACTATATTAAAATTCAATTTAAAATGCTTCAAATTCCTAAGTTTTCAATTAAAAATATTGCATTTTAACAAGATAGATTATTTTTTTTTAAATAGTTGAATTTTCAACCGAAAAGATGAATTTTCAATCAAGAAGATTAATTGCTACCCAAAAAGAGGAATTTTGAATAAAATGCATGAATTTTGAACTAAAAAGCATAAATTGTCAATAAAAAATTGAATAGTTAAATTATCAGTTAATAAAATTAAAGTTGAACCAAAGATATGAATTTTCAACTGAGACTAGAGCCTTATACGCGCGCTCCGCGCGCAACCAATTTATTTACATGTATTTATTTTATTTGGAAATGAATTTCAATAAAATACCATGAAATTAATTTTTACTTCAATAATTTTGATTTTTACACGGCTTCGCATGGATACCATCTCACGATGCAGAATAAATAATTCTGTAAAAAATTGAGCCTATTCGTTGAAGAATAGCCAGACTCTAAATTTTGTAATCGAAATTGTTTAAATAATTAATAATTCTTGTAAATTTACAAAACATAGTAAGGAGTCACCGGAAAGATAATCTTAGTTGACTCCGCAAACAAATTGGTCTGAATGTGTTCATGAAAATTGTTTAAATAATTAATAATTATTGTAAATTTTCAAAGTATCATAGGAAAGAGGTATTTGAAAAACATTCTTTATTGAGCCCGTAAACAAATTGAGCCTATTCAAAAAAAATAGCCAAACTCTTGATTTATTTATCAAAATTGTTTAAATAATTATTCATTCTTTGAAATTTGCAGAGCATTATAGCAAAAAATCACTGCAAAGATATTTTTACTTAATTCGATAAAAAATGGAGCCTATTCGTTAAAAAATAACCAAACTCTCAGTTTTTAAATTAAAATTGTTTAAATAATTGAAAATTATTGTAAGTTTAGAAAGCAACATAGATAACAGTCACCGAAAAGATATTCTTAGTTGAATTCGTAAACAAAGTCAGCCTATTTGTTGAAAAACAGCCAAACTCTGAATATGTGTATGAAAATTGTTAAAGTCATCAACAATTATTGTAAATTTGCAAAGTAACATAGGAAAGACTTATTTTTAATACATTCTTTTTGGGTCTGTAAACCAATTGAGCCAATTCGTTAAAAATAATGATATTACAAATAATAATTCTTGTAAATTTACAAAGAAGCATATAAAATAGTCATCGAAAAGATATTCCTAGTTGACTCCGTAAACAAATTCTGCCTATTCCTTGAAAAAGAGACAAACTCTGAATATTTTAAGAAAAATTGTGAAAATAATTAATAATTATTTTATACTTGCAAAGTATCGTAGAAAATATTTATTGGGAATACATTCTTTCTTGATTCCCTAAACTAATTGTTCCTATTCGTTGAAAAATGACCGGGCGCTTAATTTGTTTATGAAAATTCTTTAAATAATTAATGATTCTTGAAAATTTGCAAATCATTATAGAAAAAAGTAATCTGAAAGATATTCTTACTTAATTCTGTAAAAAATTGAGCCTAATCGTTGAGAAATAGCCAAACTCTTAATTTGTTGATCAAAATTGTTTAAAAAATTAATAATTCTTGTAAATTTATAAAGCAACATAGAAAAGAGTTATCGGAAAGATATTCTTAGTTGACTCCGTAAACAAATTGTGCCTATTCCTTGAAAAATACCCAAACTCTGAATATGTTTATGAAGACTGTTTAAATAAATAATAATTATTGTAACTGTGCAAAGTATCGTAGAAAAGAGTTATTGGCAATACATTATTGGTGATTCCGTAAACAAATTGGGCTTATTCGATGGATTTGCAAAGCTTCATAGAAAAGAGTCATCTGAAGGATATTCTTAGTCAATTCTGTAAAAGAAATTTAGCCTATTCGTTGAAAAATAGCCAAACTCTTTGTTTATGCAAATTGTTTCAATTATTAATAATTATTGTAAATTTACGAAGCAACATAGAAAAGTTTCATCCGAAAGACATTCGTAGTTGACTTTGTAAACAAACTGTACCTATTCCTTGAAAAATAGCCAAACTCTAAATATGTTTATGAAAATTGTTAAAATAATTAATAATTATTATATATTTGAAAGCTATTGTAGAAACGAATTATTGGAAATACATTCTTTCTTGATACCCTAAACTAATTTATCCTATTCATTGAAAAAAGGCCAAGGTCCTTCTGAAAAGTTAAACAAAAATGTAAAGTTGGTTTTTAAATAAAAAATTTAACAAAATTTATTATAAAAAATCAAAAACACAATTAAAAAATAAATGGTACTCAAAATTTCGAAAGTTTCAAACATTTTGAAATATAAATGAACTATGACTAAAACTTTAAATCGAAAATGAATCTTTCAAAATACGAATAAAATATTTAAAATGTTAATTAAAAGCCTTACTTTTTAAAGATGCGTGAAAGGAATCGTATATACACCGAAGTATAAATGCATCTACTTCCAATAAGCTTCTTATGAAAACAAACATCTCGAGTTCAAATAAACACAGATCGCCCATCGTCGATGAGATCGCCTTATGGTTAACTAAGTAACGGTAACGGTAACTAAACGACGAATACCAACTTTCAAAGATAGGATTTTGGAATATTTAATTAGAATTGTTACATTTTCACTTTAAAAAAAATCACTTTCAGCCAGGAAAAAAAAAATTAATTTTTAAACAAATAATTACGTTTTCAAACAAAGTGATAAATTTTCAACTAAAAACATGAATCTTCAACTGGAATAGTTGAATTTTAAACCAAAAATGTGAATTTTCAACTAAAATAATGAACCTTTAACTAGAATAATTGAATTTTCTGACAAAAAGATTAAGTTTCGACCAAGAAAATTAATTTCTACCAAAAAAGACGAATTTTCAAGTAAAAAAAAATTCAAGCAAAAATTGAATAGTTAAATTTTTAGTTGAAAAGATTTATGTTCAACCAAAGAGCTGAATTTTGAACAGAACTGCTGGAATATTCAACCCTAATAATTACATTTTCAGTAAAAAAAATTAATTTCTAACCAAACAAATTCCCAACAAAATAGCTCATTTTTCATCCAAAGAGATGAATTTTTGCTACGTGGTACGAGTTAAATTTTTCAAGGAATCTGTATTATCATCAGAGAATATCAGAAATTTTTTTAACGTCTTTTCAGACTAGACGGAGATACGAATTAAAAATTATTTTAATTAATTTTTTTTCTGAAAAAAGATCTTCTCCTTTCGCTTCGCTGGGATGCGAACCACAGAACTTCCGATTGCTGGTCGGATACCATCAGATGAAATTAGGAACACATTAAGCTACTAGAGAGATCGAGAGAAGAAACTTTTTTCAGAAAATACACGCATTATTTTGCTAGGTGGTACAAGTTACAATTTTCAAGGAATCTGTATTATCATCAGAGAACAACAGAAATTTTTTTAAACGTCTTTTCAGACTAGATGGAGATATAAATTAAAAATGATTTTAATTAATGTTTTTTTCGGAAAAAAGATCCCTTTCGCTCCGTTGGGAATCGAACCAAAGAACTACCGATTGCCAGTCGGGTGCTTTCCCATTAAGCTACTAGAGAGATCGAGAGAATCTGTATTATCATCAGAAAAAAATTAATTAAAATAAATTTTTAATTTAGAAAATTGATCAGTTTTCAATCGAACAATTTATTTTTAACAAAAGAGTTTAACTTTCAACCAACTAATCAAATTTTCATTCGAAAAAATACAAATTTTGAACAAGAAATTTAGAAGCTGATATTTCAACCAAAAAAGATTTAAATTTTTTACCAAAAAAATTCCCTGACATTTCCAGGTTTTTCCAGGCTTTCCAGGTAGGGTAGACACCCTGAAAAATATAAAACAAATTTTGCCATAACGTTGACATATAATTATCTACTAGAGATTCAAAGAACACTAATTTTATTTCTTTTAGTTTTGAGAAATTTCGGATGGCAATCAAAGCTAACGAATTAGGCTTTTCCAGGGTCAAAAATTTGTATGGAGTCCACTATCAATTGAAATTGAAAATGCCCACTGATTTTCAAAAATATGAAAAGCATTTTTTACTCTTATTCACCTTTTTTCAATTTTTCTCGAGAAGAGTTGTTTTAATAACAAAAAATGAATGCAACAAAAAATATGTATTTCATAGAGGTACAACTTTCATTTACATTTGAAGCAGCAAGAAGTTGTTCTAAATTATGATTTTATTTACATTTAAAAAAAATGAAATAAATGTGGTGGACGAACGTCGTGTACTATCATTTTTCCAAAATTGCGTGAGATTGGGCGTTCACTGCCTATGGGAGATTCTTTGATTTCTTCTGTGGTCATCTCTTCAACCTCGCCGCTGTACATATTTATTTTTGCCCGCTTATTTTTGTTAGAAAACATTCCGCGAAGAAGAGTATTATTTTTGTCGAGTATTGCAAAGACCTCACCATTCGACGCTGATAATACAGTTTGTTTTCCGGCTGGCATGGGCGCAAGGATATTATATCTTCCTCTCACTTGAATTGGTGCATTGCGAGGGAAAGCGTATTTTCGAATTTGGAATCGCTGGTTCGGATTCACGTTGGGAATAAGTCGAACAGATTTGAGTTCTTCAATTCTAAGTCCTAGGCCCAAAGAAGTAGAACGAATGGCAGGAGGAGACCTGGACCTGACACGAAGAAAAGAATCGGCAGGAGGTGACCTGGACCTGGCACGAAGAGAAGATTCGGCAGGAGGAGAAGACCTGACCGGAGAACGCGGAGGATGACGCCTGGCAGGAGAAGACCTATCAGGAGAATGAGAAGGTCCGCCACAAAGAACACCAGGAATAGGGGTGCTATTAGGTAAATCCTCGAATTGTGAACTGAACTCTGCAACGAGAAAGAGAGGTAAATTAAAATTTAAGAATTTTAAATTAGATTAAAATCAAATTAAAAATCCCATTCAACGTCCAATAATCAAGCTAATGCATAGAATTCCTGAAAATAAAACAAGAATTCAACGATCAAATTTGGACAAACACCACAAAATGCTCCTATTGCAATTCCTAAAAAACAAAAAATTTGTTTCTTTGCACAAAAATAAAAAAGAGGAAAGAAAAATGAGAAGGCAACCAACCACATCCCCTTCCTTCCCTTTTTTATTTCTTTCGTCTTTTTTTATTTTTATTATCATCAAATCACAATATGAAAGCATGCAAAATATTTACCAACGTTTCGGTGCTCACACAGCACCCTTATCAAGGA
>CAKNYM010050596.1:92731-124697 GCA_932195095.1 Andricus curvator | reverse complement strand
TTTGTTTCTTTGCACAAAAATAAAAAAGAGGAAAGAAAAAATGAGAAGGCAACCAACCACATCCCCTTCCTTCTCTTTTTTTTCTTTCGTTTTTTTTATTTTTATTATTATCAAATCTCAATATGAAAGCATGCAAAATATTTACCAACGTTTCGGTGCTCACACAGCACCCTTATCAAGGCAAGAAAAATTAGAGCAGGTAGGAACAGCGACGAAATAATGACGCTATCACCTCGATACCTGACAACTAAATGTGGGTCAAAAGACAAATCCGTTATAAACAAACAAAAACTGCTAGAAATGACCTCCAATCCAAGTCAGCTAAATTTTGAATTTGATTTTAATCTAATTTAAAATTCTTAAATTTGAATTTAGCTGACTTGGATTGGAGGTCATTTCTAGCAGTTTTTGTTTATTTATAACGGATTTGTCTTTTTACCCACATTTAGTTGTCAGGTATCGAGGTGATAGCGTCGTTATTTCGTCGCTGTTCCTACCTGCTCTAATTTTTCTTGCCTTGATAAGGGTGCTGTGTGAGCACCGAAACGTTGGTAAATATTTTGCATGCTTTCATATTGTGATTTGATGATAATAAAAATAAAAAAAGACGAAAGAAATAAAAAAGGGAAGGAAGGGGATGTGGTTGGTTGCCTTCTCATTTTTCTTTCCTCTTTTTTATTTTTGTGCAAAGAAACAAATTTTTTTGTTTTTTAGGAATTGCAATAGGAGCATTTTGTGGTGTTTGTCCAAATTTGATCGTTGAATTCTTGTTTTATTTTCAGGAATTCTATGCATGAGAAAGAGAGGATTCAATTCTTCGGATTTTAATTTTCTCTTCCGGCGCATCTACTCTAAACAAAGTTCAACTTAAAAGAGCAGGTTAAATTATTCCTCAAACTAAAAATTAGTTCTAACTCTTATAGAACAGAAGTTATAGTAAAAGATTTCAATATAAATAAAGGGATTTCAAAGAATTTCTAGAGAACTTTAGGGAATGAAATAAACTTTATTGCAAGGGGTATGAAGGAAGTTACAACGTTGCAAAGGATTTTAAAGATCTCAAGCTATTTTAAAAGAGTCCAAAGAATTTCACAATATTAAGAGATTTTATAGAGGACCTCCATCCTCCAATTATTTCCAATACAAAAAGTAACTATTATGGCCTGAGGAATGATGATGGGAATAAAGAACGAATGTATAACAGAGAAGGATAAAAAAGAGTTGATAGGACATAAAGAAGGATTAATAGTAGAAGAGATAAATATGGGAGGAGAGAAGTGGAAGATAGTGGGGGTTTATGTGAACGGTGATATGCAGGAGAAAACAGAGGAGATGAGGGAACTGATGGAAGAAAATAAGCAAGAGAGTAGGCTTATAATAGGAGGAGACTTCAATGCGAGAACAGGAGATAGAGGAGGAAGGGAATGGGATGGAGAGCGAGAAAGAAAATCGAAGGACAAGATACTGAATGGGGAGGGAAAGAAGTTGTTAAGGAGTCTAGGAGACATGGGATGGTTTATCCTAAACGATAGTATAGAGGGGGGTGAGGAAGGGGAATATACACGTTCAGGAGGAAAGAGGGGAACGGTAATTGATTATGTGGTAGTGGACGACGAGGTAAGAGAGAAGGTTAAGAAACTAGAGGTAGGGAATTATGTAGATTCGGATCACTTTACCTTAATAGTGACAGTAGAGGGAGAAATGAGTAATATCAATAAGGCTAAAAAGGAAGCAAAAGTAAAAAGAGCAGGAAGAGGGGTTTGTTCAATGGAAGGTAAAGAACAGTTTAAAGAAAAAGTCAGGAATATCAAAATGGGGGAAAGAAATGTAAACGAGGAAATGGAAATAATTATAGGAGAAATAAAAGGAGTATTAGAGTGCCCAAGCAAAAAAGAAGTTAGCGAAGGAGGGGATAGAAGTGGATGGGATGAGAATTGTAAACAGAAGAAGAAGGAAGTGAAAAGGGAAATAAGAAAATGGAGAAAAGGGACAAGTAGTGGAGAAGAATATAGGACAAAAAAGAAGAAGTATACGGAGTTGTGTGATCAAAAAAAAAGAGGAGGAAAATAAAAGAATTGAAGAAGAAGCGGAGAAGGCTCGGACGGAAGAAGAGGTTTGGCAGGTAGTAAATAGAGAGAGAAGAAGAAGGAAAAGAGTAAACCAGGATATTGAGATGGTAGTATGGAAAAAATATTTTATGGAATTACTAGGAGGGGGAGAGAGGAAAGTTAGGAAAGGAGGAAGAGATGGTAGGGATACAGATGGGGAGGAGGACATTACAAGGGAGAAATAGACAAGGTATCAGGGATGATGAAAGATGGAAAGGCAGCTGGTATAGATGAGATTCCAAATGAAGTATGGACATATGGGGGGACAGAATTGAAGGAATGGGCATGGATAATGTGCGATAGAGTATGGAGAGGAAAGGGGTGGCCAGAGTTATGGAAAGAAGGAGTAGTGAGACCAATAGTGAAGAAAGGCAAAGGGGAGGAGATTAAAGATTATAGGGGAGTGACACTAATGCCAAGACTGTATAAAGTATATGTGACTGTTTTATCGGAGAGGTTAAAAACAGAAGTTGTGGAGAAAAAGATAGAGCCATAGAATCAGACAGGGTTTAGAAAAGGGATGGGGGTGATGGACAATATATATGTTCTGAACTATTTAGTAAATAAGAGGATTAAAAGGGAGAAAGGGGCAATGGTAGCAATATTCGTGGACTTATAAGGCGGCTGACTCATTAGACCGAGGCGAAATAGAAAAAGTTATAGTGAAAAAGGGGATACGAGAGGGATTAATAAAGAGAGTATCGGAAATTTGTAGAGAGATAAGAAGCAAGGTAAAGGTAGGAGAGCAAGTAGGAGATAGTTTCTGGTTGGTGAGAGGAGTAAGGCAAGGGTGTCCTCTGAGCCCACTTTTATTTAATATATTAATATCAGAATGGAAGAAGAAATGAAGAGAAAAGGGTGGGGAGGAGTTAGGATAGCGAACGAAAAGATATATACACGATATAGTGTTGATGGCAGAGGATGAAGAAGGGATGGCGGGCTTAATTACAGGATTAGAGAAATACTTAGATGGAAAAAAGTTGAATTTAAATGTAGGAAAGACAAAGATAATGAGGTTTAGAAAAGGAGGAGGAAGAAACAAAGAATGGACGGGGAGATGGAAGGGAATAAAATTAGAAGAAGTAAAAGAGTTTAAGTATTTGGGATATAACTTGCAAGCAAATGGAGATCATAGAGCTCATATAAGAGAAAGGATAAAAAAAGCAGCAGGGGTAATGAAACAGATATGGGGAATAGGAAAAAGAAGGTTTAAAAAAAATTGGAGAAGGAGAATCTGGTTATTTGATACGCTGGTATGGCCGGTATTAGGTTATGGAGCAGAGATATGGGGATGGAAAGAAAGGAAAGAGATTGAGAGTTTACAAGAAAGGTATGTAAGGTGGAAGCTAGGGGGTAGACTGGAGGACACCGGGATATATGGTGACAGAAGAAGCGCAAAGGGATAAATTAAGTACTAGAGCGGGAAATAGGGCCTGAAATTTTGAGACGAAGCTGAGGAAGGGAAAGGGAGGGGAGTTAGCGAGAAAGTGTTTGATGGAGGTAGAAGAAAGGAGAGGGAGGGCGATGGAATTAACGAGATGGGAAGAAGAAAGGAGAGAGCTCTTTAAGGCTAGAGGTATAGAAGACGGGACTGGAGTCAACTATGAAGAAGTGGAAGAAAAGGATGGGGAAAGACAATTAATAGAAAGATGGAGGATGATTGAGGAATCAAAATATAATAAATGGTATAAGATGATAAAAAAGGAAGGAGTACCAAAGTATTTAGAGTAGGGATGGGGAGAGAAAAGATGGAACAGAATAGCAAGATTTAGATTGGGAAACGAGGTAAGGGCAGGTATGTATTGGGAAAAGAAAGAGAACAGGAAGTGCAGAATCTGTGAATGGGAAGAGGAAACATGGGAGCATGTATGGGAAGGATATAGGAGAGGAATGGAAGATGAAGGAAGCTGGCAAGAGAATGTGGTAAATGTTCTAGGGGAGGATGGTTTAGGGGAAGAGTGGAAGAAGGAGTTAGAGGGTGCTAGGGGAGCGAATGAGAAAGAATGAAAGAATGGAAATTATTACCTTATTCGCAAAATAGGTCCGCGGCGGACTCATTATAAAACCCATTTTGAAAACTTCTAAAATGTTTATTCTTACTCTACTCTCCTTTTTTTGGGGTTGAGAGAAGGTTGAGGTCCTCGGTTTATGGAAGAATTCAGAGAAAATTGAGAAAGTTATCTAGATAATTGAAATAAAATCCGCATCTGGGAGCAAAGGAATTGAAAAAAATTAGCCACGTGTCTCAAGGTCACCATAATATACACGTGCACATATGGTACGAATTCCATATCAATAGGGGCATTTTTCGAATTCTATTTTTTTTACGCTCACATTCTAGGTCCCCCCGGAATAGAAGATTAAATTTGTACTTATTTCGGAAAAAGTTAAATAAAGTTTGAAAGCAAACAAAAATTGGTATAGAATCTAGATTAAATTACACACATTGTGATTTGCGTATAGCTTAAAAAATGTTCTTTAAATTTTAGATATATTAATATATTCACCAATAAAATTGAGGATAACCCCCAAGGACAAGACGAGAGTAGAAACAATCTTCATTTTTTCTGTTCAGATGAAAATTTAATTAATGTAGTAATAAAGAATCCGATTAACACTGTAACTGTAATGAATATTTTCGTTCTTTATCAGATTATATCATACATATATCTTGTAGTTGTTATCTTGGATTTTATTGGCGTCGAGCTTGTCCTTATCAGATATTGCATTAGCGTAAGTTTTAAGAAAAAAATCAAATACTAAATTCGTATAGTGATGTATATTTAACAAGAAAGTATAAAAAAATTAGGTTTTTTTTTATCAAAAAGTTGTTCTTTTCGACATAGGAAGACAAAATATTCAAAACACTGTAAAGGAGATAAATTTACGTTAAACATTACTTTACACAAATCATTGCTATTGACATGAATTCCGGGCGACTTGAGCGACAATTTTCGGCAGATTTAGAATAAAATAAAATGAATGATTTGAAAAAAAAATTCAATTTTCAGTCAAAACAACCAATTTTCAGGCAAAAAAATAATTAAATTTTACACCCAAAGAAGAAGTAAATTTTCAACCAAAGAAATGAATTTTTAAACAAAATGATGAATCTTCAATCAAAAATATGAATTTTGAACCAACTAGTTAGTGGAATTTTTAATCCAAAAGATGAATTTTCTACCAAAAAAGACACATTTTCAATCGAAGTACATGAATTTTCATTCAAAAAAGATCAATATTCAATCGAAATTGAAATAGCTAAAATGTTATAAAAATAAATGTTCAACCACAAAAAAAACAATTTTTCAACAAAATACTTTGTTTTTTTTTCATAAAAAAAAAGAATTCAATTTTCAGTTAAAACAACCAATTTTCAACCAAAAAAATGAATTCTCAACAAAATAATTCAATTTTACACCCAAAAGATGAATCTTCTACCAAAAAAGATATAGTTTCAATAAAATATATAAATTTCCAACTAAAAAAGATAAATTTACAAACCAAGAATATAATAGTTCAATTTGCAGTTAGAAGAGTAAATTTTAAACGAAAAAAAACGAGTTTTCAGCAAAATTAATTAATTTTCATCTAAAAATGTAAATTTTGAAACAAAAATGGAAGAGCTACAACGTCAGTTACAAATATTAATTTTCAACTAAGAAGAAATGATTTTTTCAACCAAAGAAATGAATTCCTAACAAAAAATAAAATAGTTAAATTTCTACAAACAGATAATTTTTTAACAAAAAAAATTACCTTTCTATCAAAAAAGATAAATTTTCCACCAAAAATGAAATAGTTAAACTGAATTTTTAACTAAAATGATGAATCTTCAACTAAAAAAAAATATTTTTCAACCTAATTCATGAATTTTCAACTAAAAAGATAAATTTTCTACCAAAAATAAAATAGATAAATTTTCAGTTAGTAGAATAAATTTTCGACCAAAAAAGAAACGAGTTTTCAACAAAATAGTTAAATTTTCAACCAAAAAGATGAAGTTTCAACTAATGAGAGAACTCTTCTACCAAAAAAAGGCTGATTTTCAACAAAGAGTTGAATTTTCACCTAACACAGATAAATTTTCGAATAAAATTAGAATAGTTAAAATTTTAGTGAAAAAATAAATTTTCAATAAAATTAAAATAAATTTTCATAAAAATAGTGTAATTTTAAACTAAGAACGATAAATTTATATCAAAAAAGATAAATTTTCGACAGAAAGTGGAACAGTTACATTTTTAGTTAAAAAAATTAATTCTAAATAGGGAAAAACTAATTTTTAACCAAAAAGATGAATTATTCACCAAGAAGATTAAATATTCTCTCACAAAATTCAAATTTTCAATAAAATACAATTTTATTTGAAATTATCAATATTTTAAAAATATTGAAACGACCAGTAGACTAAAAAATTTTAACATCATAATTATTACGTATTACCCTGGTCAAAAACCTTAACATCAAAAATTAAAAATACAATAGAATTTAAAAAAAAATAATTTTATCCAATAAGATGAATTTTCTATTAAAATAGATGAATTTATAACAAAGTACACGAATTTTCAAACAAATGTTTGATTTTTTAAAGGAATTAAAAAAAAAAAATTCCAACAAAATAGTTTAAGTTTCAACCAAACAGAATAAATTTTAACAAGGTTGTTTAATTTTCAGTCAAATAGTTAAATTATCAATCAGAAACATGAATTTTTTACTGAGAAGAATACTTTTCTATCAAAAAAGACGAATTTTCAACTAAAATGATGAATCATCAACCAAATAAGTAAATTTTTAACTAAGTAGTTGAATTTTCAACCAAAAAAGATGAATTCTCAACGAAAAACGTGATATCTGACATTTCAACCAAAAAGGATTTTAATTTTATTCAGAAAATAGTTGAATTAAAGAAAAAAAGATAAATTTTCAACAAAATAGTTTGAATCCTCAACCAAAACAAATTAATTTTCAAACAAATAGTTGCGATTTTTAACCATGATAATAAAATTAATTTCAACTTTAGTTTATCGAAAATTCCCTAACTCTGTCAGGTTTTCCCTGAAATTTCCTGACTATTTGTTTTTCCAGTTTAAAAACTTTTCAGATTAAAACAATATTTAATTAAAAATTAGTTTTATCTGCAGCGTTTAATTTGCAAATGATCATTGTCAAGTCTCTTATTTTAACTTGGTACATTTTCAAATTAAAAATATACTGTTCTTAATCTTTTGACAATTTTACATTGAGATGTTCAAAACAATGAACAGTTTCTAATTCATCATATGTTAATGGAAGTTTTTCAAGAATCACAAATTTTTTATTGATAATTTTTAAAATGTAGAAATGAAGCAATATTCAACTGTGAAATACTCTAAAAATTAACAAGTCTGTTTTTATTAGTTAAGGAGGAACACATTCTTATTGCGACACTCGGCTTTCACGCTGGATTTTTCATAAACATTTTTAAACATATATTTTCTAAACTACCTTACAATAAAAATGAAATACACGTTTCAAAATAATATGTCATTTTTTGAGGATTTTTTGAAGCTTCAATTCCTTTTCAAAACTTTTTCCCGTAAATCGTGTTGTTAGCAAAGAGGATTTTTTTTTAGAATTTACGGCTGAAGCGTTTAAAATTTAACAATCATTATTTTCAAATTCACTTTATTCGTCAATAAATAGAATTTGTATATTTGGACGCTTTAGGAATGAACAATACAAACTGGAAGCTTTTTAAAAACTAATCATCATATAAATAAATACTTGATAAACCAACTATTGTGACATCTGTCCGATAAGAACGCTTTGTTTTTCCTTCAAAATGAATAGAGTGGAAAAAGGAAGATTTTTAATGTATAATCTCAAAATTGTCCATACTTGCCAGACCTTATTTTCATAGAACGCATAGAACCTTAAGAATTATTAAAGATTTGAATCTGGGTCATGGATAGTGAGGCAGAGGGGGTAAAAACAAAAATGAACATATTTTTCTTTACTTTGGACTATGAATTGGTTCATTTTTAATGAAGATATTGCCTATGAGTTAGCGATAAAGATTCCCAGATAACAATGCATGCGGACGCACATGGGCGCATGGCGTGCAAGCACGAAATGTCGGCAACAATGCAAGCACAGTGACAGCACGTTCTGAGGGTAATAACTAATCCCGCATAGTGCCCGCACACGGCCTGCATGATATGCAGCACAGCGTGCGTCTATCATGCTCGTCCTTGAAAAATGCCATATTATTTTGAAACGTGTATTTCATTTTTATTGTAAGGTAGTTTAGAAAATATACGTTTAAAAATGTTTATCAAAAACCCAGCGTAAAAGCCGAATGTCACAATAAGAATGTGTTCCTCCTAAACTAATAAAAAAAGACTTGTTAATTTTTAGAGTATTTCGCAGTTGAATATTGCTTAATTTCTACATACTAAAAATCATCAATAAAAAAATGGTGATTCTTGAAAAACTTCCATTAACATATGATGAATTAGAAACTGTTTATTGTTTTGAACGTCTCAATGTAAAATTGTCAAAAGATTAAAAACAGTATATTTTTGATTTGAAAATGTACCAAGTTAAAATAAGAGAATTGACAATGATCATTTGCAAATTAAACGCTCTGGATAAAAATAATTTTTTAAAAAATAGTTTTTTAATCTGAAAATTTTTTAACCTGGAATATTAAATAAAAATGCATAATGAGAATTTTCTTAGTTTCAATTATTAGAGATTAGAATTTGTCTCTTATTGTTCCTAAAAAATGTTTATAATTAGTTATAGTATTTTTGTACATTATTTCCGCCAACACTAAGTGATTCTAAAGTCAAGTAAAAACTGAAGCCTTGACAGACATAACGTTGGATTAGTAAAAATAAAATATCTGCTCAGGGATTCTCTGCTCTAGATCGTAGTCCAGATGTTATCAAAAAAACAAAGTCATATAACAAACTGATAATTATCTGGAAGAATTAGAGGTTTCTTAAAAAGTTTAATATTAATGTTTATTTTAAAAATAGTATACCCCCTCTCTTCTGAAGTTTTGTCGCATGTTAGGCATGTCGATGCATCTATCCTTCAAGCTCTAACCTAAAATTATATTTAAAGTGATAATAAAAACTGCCACATTATTATGAATATATTTTTTCTTATTACTTGGCCAACTTTGATTTCCAAAATTCATGTAGTTTTACTTCTCTAATACGTAAAAGATTATATCAATTGTGATGTCAGTTTTAAAGAATTTAGTAATTAGATTATTTTCTTGAAACTGACGCTAATGAAATGTCAACATCAGATAAGGATAGGCTTGACGCCTATAACATCTAAGATAAACTATAAGATACACGTATCATATAATCTGATGAAGAACTAGAATATTCATTATAGTTACAGTTTTAATCCAATTCTTCATTAGTACATTAATTTTTCCTCTAATCTGAAAAGATGAGGATTGTTTCTACGCTCGTCTTGTCCTTGACTGTTATCCTCAATTCTATTGGTGAATATATTAATATATATCTATAATTTTAGAAACATTTTTTTAACTATACGAAAATCAGAACATGTGCAATTTATTCTACATTCTATCACAATTGCTGTTTTGTTTCAAACTTTATTTGATTTTGTCCAAAAAGAAAAAAAAAAATAATAAATTCAAAAAGTGTCCCTACTGATAAGGAATTCGTACCATATGTGTACATGTATATTAGGGTGACCTTGCCACACGCAACTTAATATTTTTAAATTCCTTTGCTCCCAGCTACGGGTTTCATTTCAATGACCAAAAACATTGAAGTTGTCCATATGATTAACAATAGGGTAAAATGTTAAAAATGAAAAATCTACATAACTTTCACAGTTTTCGCTAAATTCTTCTATAAACTGCACTGAGCGAAGAATTCCCGTGTAGTTCGGGTTCACACCCCAATAGTTCGGGTGCTTTCTCTTTTTTTCTGTTTCACACGAAGGTTTGGCGCGCTTGCACTACTGAGACGTGCGATCACCCCAACCATTCGGGTGCTCACCTGAAACAGCAGCGGCCGAAGTGGTGGGGCGCCCGCCCGAATAGTTGGGGAGCTTGCACGAATGATTCGGGAGATTCGATTCGTCAACCGCGTTGGATGTTGCGCGTTCGACGTTTGCGCATGTTCGCTAATGGCCGCAGCTGATGAACATCAGGCTCTGCCCTAATGTCACTGTTTCTAGTTTATGTCGATTTTATTGTTCATGTGCAAGATGTCAGTGGAATAAAGTGTAACTAGTTATCTGGTTTTTCTTTGGATAATCATTAACAAAGGTAAGAGAAATATAAAACATTATTCTTTGCTTGCACATGAGTCGAAAAATCAAATCATTAGCGAACATGCGCAAACGTCGAACGCGCAATATCCAACGCGGTTGACGACTCGAATCTCCCGAATCATTCGTGCAAGCTCCCCAACTATTCGGGCGGGCTCCCCACCACTTCGGCGGCTGCTGTTTCAGGTGAGCACCCGAATGGTTGGGGTGATCGCACGTCTCAGTAGTGCAAGCGCGCCAAACCTTCGTGTGAAACAGAAAAAAAGAGAAAGCACCCGAACTGTTGGGGTGTGAACCCGAACTACACGGGAATTCTTCGCTCAGTGTGAATACCACAACCTTCTTTGAACCCCGAAAAAGAAGGGTAGACACAAAATAAAAATTTTCAAACAAAAATTATATTTTCTATAGTTTTCAACAAAAGGGAAAAATCCACAATGCTTTTTTATTAGATTGCAGACAAATTAATAATGTACCAATTTTTCAAGAAAAGCGTTTTAAACAAGAGAAGATGAGCAAATGTATTAGCAGAAAAAGAACTCCGAAACCTTGTGAAATTCATTAAATATTTTACAATAACTTAACACGTTATAAATCCTTTGAAAGGAGGATGTTAAGAAGAGGTCATTTTTAGCTTGCGTGTGTATAATGAATATGCATGAAAAAATGATTTTTTGATCTATTTTAAGGGAGAAAGTGACATTTATTTCATTTTGGGGTACTGGGAACATAGATAGCATGAGCGCAGTTCAGTTCATTTTACCCCGTACCCTCGTGAAAAAATAGCAATTTAATACCACTTTATGTCCAGTTTCAAACAACGTTTGATCTTTTTCTAGTCTGTAGACTTCAGCCTATATCTGCATCATTTTTAGGGCATTGAAATAGCCACCACTCTCTCTCTCTCTCTCTCTCCCTCTGAAATAAGGATAGCTGTCTGTATCAACAGGACTGAGGTCTTCTGTGGACCAGAAAAGATCAGTTTAAGACCACTTTAAGACAGGCCTATACCTGCCTATACTGTGGTCTTAAGTTGGTCTTTCATTTCACGAGGGTAAGACAGGATGCATGTCCACTCATATTTCAGTAACGTGTAGCTTGATTTGCAATAAGCTTGGTATACAAGGGTTTTCGGTAATACTCTTTTTGATTTCCAAGTCAGAAAAACGAGATTCAAGATGTCTTCATGGTGAACTTCTCTATTTCGTGCAATAAAACTGTGAGCTGAAGATGACGGATCCAATATGGCTACCGTTGAAACATAATTCAATATTTATGTTTTTTTTTCAGGGAAGGTCAGAATGCATTGAAGCACCGAGTTTGGGACTCGACCTAAAAAACTGTAGTACCCACCAAACTCACCGCCCCTCACTAACCGTACAATGAAACTTGAACCGCCTTTGCATTATTTCAGGGCCATGCCTATAGGCTCGCTGAGCCGTGCTTCGGCGCCCTGCTGGTTTTGCCAACCTGGCCGTTGTCTCTCCCGCCCAACCAAGGTGTACGCATCATCCCCAGCAGCACGACGGGCATCTCTTCATCTCCTGTAGATGGATAGTCCGAAGTTCTTCTTCCTTTGCTGCGCAGTGGTAGCACTATGGGATACACATCCTACCTCAAGGTGTCCCGTATGGATTATCCTCGCGGTTAGCTCCTCGTTTAGCTTCACGTCATTCTGACTTTGACATCTGCAGCCAGGCTCGCTCCGAAGTGTATCCTCACAGAGTCTCGTACCTCATTTTCTAGGGTCGTCTCGTCGACGCCCAGAGCCTCGACTTCGATGCGAGGAATGAGCTGGCGCACGTTCCTTCCATCCTCAACAGCCTACCTGATGGCAGAGGACAGTTTAGTCTTGCCCTTTGTATCGCCGCACACCTCGATGAGGACATCTCCATTCCTCGTCTTCCTGACACCCTTGAGTTTGACACCAAGGGTGACCGGCTGCAACTTCCGTTTGACGTCAGTAGCTCTCTGAGTAGCTCGAACCCTTCAGTGACCCCAACTTTGGCATATAGTGGTACTGCGCTTGCGCTAGCTATGCACGAGAGGAACACGACGCGAATCATTGTTGCCGAGGTAACGGGTTGTCGCGTCGTGTTCCTCTTACGTGTCCTAGCGTAAGCGCAGTACGTCTACATGCCAAAGTTGGGATCACTGGATCCCTTAGTCGGTTACAAAAAGACCGCCTCGGGACGAGCGCGCCTGGCGTTTTTCTTCTTCTACTTTCCGGTAATCCTATGTACAAGCGGCGTCCTTCTTTCCTTACTTTTCAGAGTTGAAGTAACCGGACCATTGGCGCGGGACTTCAGCTTCTTCGGTTATGGTCTATTGGTGTTTTGCTTAAGAGGATTCAAGGTAGGCTCCTCACTCTCTTCTCATACTGTTGCGTTGGAGTTTCCCCGGCTTCTTCTTCTGTCCATTCTCAGTTTTCGCCTAATTCTTTCATAAACCGAGGACCCCAACCTTCTCTCAACCCCGAAAAAAGAAGGGTAGAATAAAAATAAAAAATTTAGAAATTTTCAAGATGGGTTTTATAATGGGTCCGCCGCGGACCTATTTTGCGAACAAATTAATAATTTCCTCATTTTTCAAGGGAAGTCTCTCAAACTTGTCAAGGTGAGAAAATTTGTTTGCAGAAACTATGCAATGGTCAGTGTTCGGGATTCACTACTCATGCTTAGTATTCAAGTCTCGCTAATTTTAATTAATAAAAGTACAGTTTCATCGTCATTGTGTCTCATCTTTTAGTTCCAGTCCACTAAGCTATTTTCAGATCTATCCGAAACAGTCAGTTTCTGCCGATATCTTGGAAAAGACTAAGATGGCGGCTGATTAAAATTGAAGATAAATAAATAATTTTACCATTTTTAAATGGAAGCCTCTCAAACTTGGCTAGATACGCAAGGTTATTTTCAAAAACTGGGCTGTAGGCCATGGCAGGCACTGACTGAATTTGAAATCATTGGAGGATGGAGGTCCTCTATCAAATCTCTTAAGTCTTGTGGAATTGTTTAAAATCCATTCAAATCTTTCTAAATTTTACCAAATTCTTTGACCTTCCTTAAATTTATTAAATCTCCCGAAATTCTTTGGAATCTTTTAAAATAACTTAAGATCTTTAAAATCCTTCCTTCCTTCATGACCCTTGAAATAAAGTTTCTTTCATTACCTAAAGTTCTCTAGAAATTCTATAAAATCCCTGAATGTGCATTGAAATCTTTGTAAGTTGTAATAATCCATTAAAATAAGTATAAATAATTTGAAATGCCTTAATAATATTCAAATTAAACTGAATCATTGAAGTTCTCTTATAAAGACCCTTAAAATCCCTCGAAATTTTTGAAGTTCTTGGAGATTCAACAAAATCCTTCAAACCTTGTGAAATCATTATATACGTGAAATTTAATTTAATTTAATTGTCAAAGTTCTCTAGAAATCCCATAAAATCGAGCTTTTGGAAATCCCATAAAATTTTTCAAAATCCTTTAAAATTTTCGAAATCTCTTGAAATACTTTGGAATCTGCTAAAACAGCTTAAAATCCTCTAAAGTCCCATAAATCCTATGTCATAATTGGAGGACTTATAAATACCCTTAAATGTTGTGAAATTCTTTGAATCTTTTAAAATAACTTAACATAGGTGATAAATCCTTTGAAATAATTTATTTATTTCTATACTGAATTTCCTATAATATTGTTTGTAATACAATAAAATTCTATAAAAAACAGTCTACTATGAGAGATTATAACTTCTCTTCTATAAGAGTTAAAATTAACGTTTATTTTTCAGTTTTAGGGATCATTTAATCCACTTTAGTTATTCACTACAAAATAAAATTCCATAAAAAGGAGTCTACTATGAGGATTATAACTTCTGTCAGAGATGAGGTGGGAGATTGCCGATCCCATACATTCAGTTTCGAGTGATTCTCCGCAGTGCCCCCTCTCGAAGTAAGCTTTTGCGAACTAAAATCAAAGCGCCCCCAATCGAAGTAGCCAGTTTAGGAACTAAAATAGACAATAGACGCTCCTACTTGAATGGTCAGGCAGGGCGACATTTTTCCAGTTTGATAATGTCGGTAGAGAAGATCAGATTGGGTAATTTTAGTTCGTAAACTGGCTAGTTCAATTGGGGGCGCTTTGATTGAAACATTGTCATATAAGAATCCTGGAAGCAGAGATGAGGTGGAATCTCTGCTGGAAGATTGTAAGGCAATTTTTATCATTTCGCAGAATTGAAAAAAAATCAGGAAAAATTCGAATTAATGTAAAACATAGTTTTGAAACACGTTTAAAAAATAATTTAAATATTGAGAAGATTTAAAAGAAAATATAGATTTTTGAAGATTTTGAAATAAAATTTTGGAACCTTTTCAATAATTTTGAAGGGTTTCAAGAAAATAAATTTTTTTGTAAGATTCCTGGGAAAGCTTTATAATTGCTTTTTTTTTGAAAAATAATGTTTAAAGAAAATTCAAAAATATTTTGAAACATTTTGAAACATTTCGAAAAATCAGACAAATGAAGAATCCCGAAAAAGAGATGTTTATTTTTTGGTTGAAAATGTAACATTTTTTCTTAATTCGTTGCTTTTTGGTAGAAAATAAATCTTTTTGATTGAAAATGTCACTATTTTTTGAAAATCCGCTGTTTGTTGGTTGAAAATGTAAAAAAACTATAATATAAAAAAAATAAAATATAAAATAAATTAAACTATAAAAAACTATACTCTTATTTAAAATCTTTTTAAATTTTTTCTAAATTTTATTTACAAATAAAATTTTATTTTTAAATTTTCTATTTAATATTAATTTATTAATTAATATTTAATATCTTTATATATATATATATATATATATATATATATATATAGGTATAATTCTTTTGTCCGTGTGTATGTGACTGAACTCCTCCTAAACGGCTGGACCGATTTTGATGAAATTTTTTATGTGTGTTCCAGTGGATTGAAGAATGGTTTAGATTCACAATTCAGTCCACTGGAAAATGTTTATTTAATTAATTTTTTATTTATAAATTAGGACAACAGGACAACGTCTGTCGGGTCCGCTATAGTTTATATTTAAATTTTTATTTTTAAATCTATTATATATGTGATTTCATTTTATTACACTACCTTTCTCCAACCGAGCAAGTCACGCCTACCCCGAAAGGGAAATGGCTTAATGGTATAATAATAATAATAATATATAAAATTATATATAATATTTCAATCAAAATTTCATTTCACTGTTTCCCGGACATCGTAAAATCTTAAGAAAATTTTTTTATTTTCCTCAAAAAGACATCGTTCGTTGAAATTGGCAAAATTTATTGAAGCATAATTTGATCGAAAATAATTATGAATAAGTTATTTATTATTTTTTTTATACAAACCCTAGAAGACCTGAAAGAGTCACGACATTTCAAAAAAAGTTCTGGAAAAATGGAACTTATCATGAAATTTTGAAAAAGATGACTGCATTTTTTTTATTCAAAACATTAATTTCAAAGATTATTAATCAAAGTCTTAATAATTATTTTCATACGCTGCAGCGATAAATGGTGGAGATTAAGAATTTGTGTCGAAAATAAGTTCGACTACTTCGTTAAAAATTACTTTTTTTGTTGTTGAAAATTTTTGATTGAAAATTGCACTATTTTTTCAAAATTCATTGTTTTTGGTTGAAAATGTAACTATTCTATTTGTTTTGTTATTGGTTTAAAATTAATTTTCTTACAAGGGGAGTGCGCGTGACGGAGGAACGGATTTTAATCATGTTTTGTGAGCGAAGAGGGCTTAATTTGAGATGAAAAAAGCTGAAATCGTTTACTTAGATAGAAAACGGTTTATGAGAAAAAAAGGGTTGAAAGAAACTCGTGCACTCGTTGAAAGAAACATCGGTTTGAATTACAGGACAATCGAGCAAGCTACGATGGAGCAATGGTCTAAGTTGCAGACTTCAAAGTCTCTCGTCATGGGTTCACGTCCTGGTACAATAAAAAATTTTTTTTTTTGTTTCTATTCCTTTTTTTTTGAATAGTTTAACCCTGAATATGCATAAATATTATAAAAACAATAGTAAAGAGGTTTAAAAAAATGTTTTAAGAATAACAAAATTATATTTGACACCAAAATATTTTTATCAATCAGTTCATGTTTGCAGCATAATATTTTATTTTGAAAAATGAATTTTAATCGAATATTCCAAAACATTTTGAAACATTTCAAAAAGTATAATAAAATTGTTAAAAAAGATTCTGGAAGATTTCAAGGCAATTTTTATAATTTTGCACAATTATTGCAATTTTTCCTGATTTTTTTTAACTACTAGAAAAAAATCAGGAAAAATAAACATAGTTTTGAAACTTAAAAAGATAATTTTAATATTGAAAAGATTTAAAATAAAAGAAAAGAAAATGTACATTTTTGAAAAAAAATTAATTTTTGTGATTGAAAATTTAAATTTATATATTTTTTTAATTTGTTGTTTTTTAAAAGGAAATTAATTGTATAGGTTAAAAATTCATTTTTTTTTATTGAAGATTGAACTTTTTTTGAAAATTCGTTGTTTATTGGTTGAAAATTTAAGTATTCTTCCAACTTATTTCGGATTTTATCTCGGAATTTAAAGAAATCTTTTGAAATGTTTTCAAATCTTGAGAAATTTTTTTGAAAACAAAAATTGTATATTTTGCTTTAATTTAAAAAAAAATCTTTTGTAGTCATAAATTATTTTTGAATCTCTTTAATACTTTTAAATATCTCTTAAAGTTGCCAGATTCATGGAATTTAAAAGAAAAATTCTAGATTTTTTGTTATTCAAAGGTTAACTTAAAATACTATTAATCAAAGTCTTAACAATTATTTTAATACGTTTGAAAATTAGTTTAACTATAGTTTAACTATATACTTTTAAATTTCGTTGTGTTTTGGTAGAAAATTTCAACTATTTGGTTAAAAATTCCCTCTTTTTTTTAAACATTTTTCATTGAAAATTGAACTATTTTTTGAAAATTCGTTGTTTTTGGTTAAAAATGTAATTATTATATTTGTTATTGTTTCAAAATTAATCTTCTTAGTTGAACAGTCATTTTTATAGAAAATTTAACTATTTCTTGAAAATTCATTGTTTTTCATAAATATTTTATAAATATTAGTAAATATTTTCAAGTTTCAAAATATTTTGACTCACTTTAACACTTCTAAAATTCCTAAATATCATTGTTCAAAATTCATTTTTATAGAAAATTCAACTATATATATTAAAAATAATAATCCAAAATATTGTAAGGAAACTTCTTCAAATTTTTCAAAATTTGAAAAAAGAAATGTAGGAAAAATTTGACTCATTTTAAAAGATAATAAAAAGGTTTAAAAGTTTTAAAAAGATTTAACAATACTTTAACAATTGAATGGATTAAAAATTGAAAATAATTTATATTTGGAAAAATAATGCTTAGACAATATTTCTGAAGATTTAAAAAATTTTAAAAGAAAAATCCGAAATATTTTAAGGAAACTTCTTTCAAGTTATTAAAATTAACACCAACAAAATTAGTGAAAGTGCAGCCTATCAAGACGTTAATTTGAGTCTTAACAGAATCTTAAAACAAAATATTTTTTATTTTTGCAAAAAAAATTTGAATACAAAAAATTTGTTGAAAAAAATTATGCAAAAAAATGTTATGCAAATAAAAGTTTGGAAATAATTTTGTAAACAGAAATTTCCTGAAAAAAACATTTTTTGAACAAAAATTTCTTGAAAAACGTTTTTAAAAAAAAATTTGTTTGAAAACAAATATTTGAAATGACTTTTTATGAAACAAAAAATTTTGAAAAAAACTTGTTTGAAAAAAATTTTTGAAAAACAAAATTTTTTACAAAGAATTTTTCGAAAAAAAAAAATTCCAAAGTGTGGTTTTGTTTTGAATTCGCACGATGTAGCGAAATGACATTGGTAGGACGGAGGGGAATCCACAATTCTTGTCACCTCTACGCTTCTACTTCGTAGAACCGGCGGAGAATTTCTGAGAAATATACTTCCCCAAACAAATGAAATAAAAATAGAAGAGCAGCTCTTTAAAACTGCTTTCTTGGACACTTCTTATATTATTTACTTTAACTTAAATTCAGTAAATAAATTGATTAAAATTAAAATTAAATTAATTAATTTAAAAAGTGTCTAACGTTCTGTTATTAGCTTTTAACACTTTTCACATTTCCCCACTTTTTATACCAATAACTGAGTTATCAGCGTCAACCTTCAAAAAAACTAAATAAAAAAACAAAAAGAGAAAAAAAAGTTTTTAAAAATCTAGGGCTTTCAATTTCGGCAGACTATGGAAAAGCTGTAGAGTTAGAAAAAATAATTTTTTCTCCAATTAGAATAATTTTTAATACAAAATAAAAATTTCAAATAACTATTAATTTATTAAAAGTTGTTGAACACTTAAATTCGAGATAGAACCACATTCCGAGATTTGATAACAAGGAATCAAGCATTATCAGTTTCTTTTCAAAGTTATATAAATACATTTTCGTAAGATTTCGGAGGATATTAAAAAATATTTTTGAAGATCTCACATATGTCGAAAAAAATCTAGAAAAGTTTGATATAATTTTTTTATTTTACGGGATTTGCAAAATATTGTGAAAAATTAGAGTCAGCTTAAAAGTTGTTCAGGACTTTTGGAAGATTTGAAGAAATTTAAAAATGTTTTATAAATTTTCGAAAAACAATTCAAGTTTTAAAATATTTTTAATCTATTCAAAACTTCTAAAATTCATAAATAATTTTTAAGCTGAAAAATTAAAATTTAAAAATTGCCTTAAAACCTTAGAGATTTGTAGAAATTTTAAGAGGAATCTTAAGAAAATTTTTGTATTCTTTCAAAATTCTTAAAAAGCTTCTAAATTTTTTTTCGATATACTCAAGTGTACGCTTGGTTTGAAATGGTTTGAAATTTTTCAAATTTTAATTTATGTTAACACCTTTTCAAAAATTCTAAATATCTTTTGAAATAATTCAGTTTTCTTAAAAAATCTTTCAATTGTCTTAAAATCTTCTAGATCCTGTTTCGTGTGTTTTAAAATAAAATCTCAATCATTGAAAATTTTCCCAGAAATCTCATTATCGGTACCGATAACTATTTTGGTTTCCGGTACCGACAGTTTACACATTTCGCAAATTATGATATATTTACCGGTGTGAAAAAGTTTACAAATTGTATACTGCAGTAGCAAAATTTTAAGAGTAGAATTATTTCCTAATATTAAAAAAATCCTTTGCAATTAAAATGTTTTCTGTTATCAATAATGTTTAGAAACATTTGGAAAAAATTTTATCATGAAATAAAATCTCTAATTTGGAAACTTTGATTTACACAATATTGATGTTGCAGTAAATTCGTAATATTAGTTAATAGACTTAATCAATAGACAGCTAACTTAAACAGGCTGCAAGAATAAAAAAGAAATATATTTGGACTGTGACTGACAATATTCTTAGAAATTAAAAAAAAATTGAACGGCAAGAATAAAAAACGAATACCTTCGGACAAGCACAAAAATAGGATTCATTTTGGAAAAGAGCCCGCTTGAAAAGTCACGCTTTAAAAAGACAAGAAATAAAAAATAATTATTCTCTTTTGAAGATCTAACTAACATGTCCTCTTCTTTTTTCATACCTTGCTTTGTCAATGAAATCATTAATGTCGGTTAATGTATAATATACATAATTATATATATAATATAAATAATTTATATTATAAATATGTTCAATCGTATGTATATTTTTGAGACAAAATTTCAAATATAAATAAATGACCGAATCCATTTCAAATCAGGCAGGTTCTACACTTGAAGTTGCAGTACAAGATATCATAAATGCGTGAGAGAACTTTTTTAAATGTGCAACCTATTTTCTCAACATTTTTTTAGCTGTTGTTGTTCTCAAGAAAAATGCGAAAATTCGATTTTATGAAAAAAAATTCTACTGGCCACAAAAGTTATTTAGCCAGCATTAAACTCACAAGCTATTTTCCTTATGATAGTATAAATTCAACAAAAAATTGGCAAGAAATATAAATGTGGGTTTTTTGGGAAATACACTACCAGAATCTGAAAAGAAATCGTAAATATCTCAATTAGTTCAAAAGTTATACGAGTTTAAAGAAAAAATTGAGTTTTTTTTTAAAACAAAGACAAAAATTCAAATACGCATAACTCTGTAAAAAAAATTTTTTCACGAATCTCAAAAATATGTAACGCCTAATTTCCTCTAAAAAACAACATATTTTGTCCCTGAGAGATTCTGCAACTTCAAGTGTAGAACCTGCCTGATTTGAAATGGATTCGGTCAAATAATGAACTATTTTTTCTTTCTCAAATTTTTAATTAAATTATTTGAACAAAGTAAAATTATTATGTTTTTGTTTAATTACTCACTCATTTTTTTTGAGTATATTTATAAACAATTTAATACGTCTGTTTTCTGGGTATGTAACTTTCTTTAATTGTCAAGTAATTGTCTAACATTATAATAACATTTGGTTCTTAATTATTACAATTTTGCTCTTAATTCTGCACTTTTAATAAAAAACAACATAATGTAACATAATCTGAATGTAATAAATAAAAATAATGGACTCTGGTGGTAAATAATTGTGCAGTTTCTGCTAATGGTAACTCCTCGAGTATCATTTTAGAAATTGCTAACTTTCATCATTTACCGACCCGCAACGTGCATCTTTAAATTAACTCTTAGTTCCATCCGCCAAGAGGGCGCAGTTATCAGCGCATTGTAACAGTTCACGATTAATTTGGCGCGAAAATTGAACTGTTTTTAAATTTAAGTTTATTAAATTTGCCCTCCAGTGAGTTCCTTCCACTTAAGAGCGAAAGCTCTTCTGGCCCATGCCTCCGACTCTGACGATTCCAACGTTGATAAAATAGTTCAATAGTCAGCGTGAAATAAATAAATAAATAAAAACGGAAAATAGATGCAGCTTTAAAAGCTAAATAAGGTTGAACACAAATAAAAACACAAAACTACTTTGAATTTAAGAATGAATATATTCAAGATCTGTTCACCGTAATTTCTTAAAGTCCAATTTCTATACTAATACATATAGAGACATCGGAGACAAAAGTTTCGCGTCGCGAGCGGATAAGATTCTGATATCGAACATCGATGTTGCCCGCGGGCTCCTGGATCGCGCAGCGATCCAGGGGTATCCCGCGCAATCCTACTCTCAATCATACCCATACTTCCAACCAATCAGAATTCATATTTACACCCCCAACTTGACTAAAGCATGACCTAATTCCTCGTCAACCCATGATGAAATCGCGGCCTAGTTAGCTTCTTGAAAAATACCCATTAACCACGTTTCCTCGATTTAGGCTCAAATCTCATTTCATGCTTCACTATCAAAAACGTCAAATAATTAACAGTAATAAAAAGTTCATTAGTTTTTACAGCTTTCGCACAAATAAAAATCAGCTTAAATTCTGGTTCAAACTAGTTAATAACAATGGCTTCTTTATTTGTTTTAACTATTCTAGCACGAACTCTCGAAGTTATCTTTTGTGAGTCTAACTAACTCTCTTTCCTAAAACTCCTTTGAAGTCATTCAATTTATGTTTCTTTCATACTTATTCCGCATTCTAAACTAGAGCTGAAAACAAAACTTGTAGCAAACAACATTCTTTTCCAATTACACACAAATCATAAAGTCAAAATGAAATTCAGCGTTAGAAATTTCTTAAACTACAGAGTCAGTTCGCTTTCTTAAAATACCAAGTCTCTCTCTATAAATTATTCAATTGTTTATTAACCCAAATAATTATCAATGATTTAATAATCCCATTAGTAAATCTACTTCTAACCAAAATGGATTTGAACGAGGTTTTAATATCTCATGTCTTTTCGCATGTCCGGGTGGTGCTGCCCCTAGTGGACAGTAAGGGCATTAATGAACAATCACAGATTGTTACAGCATGTTTTTCACATTCTCTTATTCCATTAGATCGGCAATCTCCCACCTCATCTCTGCTTCTGTTCTATAAGAGTTAGAACTAATTTTTATTTTCTATTTTTAAGGATAATTTAATTCACTTTGGTTATTAATTAAATTGATGAGATATTTGTGAACTTTCTATTAATTTTTTTATAAATTATACGTATACGAACTTTTCTGGGTCAAAAATTGAAGCAGGGAAAACTTTACTTATTACCTGTTCCTTTCGAAAAAAATCACAGAGATTGATAAGAAAGCAATAAATATGGAGTTTTTCAAAAGGGAAAATTACTCAGGGAGCATCCTTAAAACATGAATTCCAGGGCAGTGGTGCTAATAGCCCGCGACTTTTTCAACTACGCAGGCGTCGCGTAAAGAAGGAGTGACGAAGAGAACCTTATTATTCTTCCTCACTCCACCAGTGCGCGACGCCTGCGCAGTTGAAAAAGTCGCAGTACGTTAGCACCACAGTTCCAGGGTCCAAGCTTTAACCTGCTCTTTTAAGTTGAACTTTGTTTAGAGCAGATGCGCCGGAAGAGAAAATTACAATCCGAAGAATTGAATCCTCTGTTTCTTGTTGCAGAGTTGAGTTTACATTTCGATGATTTACCTAATGACAAGCCTATTACTGATGTTCCACGTGGCGGACCTTCTCATTCTCCTGAAAGGTCTTCTCCTGCCAGACCTCATCCTCCGTATTCTCCGGTCAGGTCTTCTCCTCCTGCCGAATCATCTCTTCGTGCCAGGTCCAGGTCTCCTCCTGCCAGTCGCTCCCTTTATTTACGACTAGGTAAACTTAAAATTGAAGAACTTAGATCTATTCGGCTTATTCCCCACGCGAATCCGAACCGGCGATTTGAAATTCGAAGATACACTTTTCCTCGCAATGCACAAATTCAGGTGAGAAGAGCTAATAGCTTTGTGCCTACGCCAAACGAAGAACAAACTGTATTATCAGCGTCCAATGGTGATGTCTTTGCAATATTCGACAGAAATAATACTCTTCTTCGTGGAATGTATTCTAACAAATATAGACGGGCAAAAATAAACATGTACAGCGGCGAGGTTGAAGAGATGACCACAGAAGAAATCAAAGAATCTCCCATAGGCAGTGAACGCCCAATCTCACGCAATTTTGGAAAAATGATAGTAGACGACATTCGTCCACCACATTTTTATAATTTTTTGTAAATGTAAATAAAAGCAAAATTTTGAAAAACTTCATGCTGCTTCAAGTGCAAATGAAAGTTGTACCTCTATGAAATACATATTTTTTGTTGTATTCATTTTTTTCATTAAACCAACTCTTCTCGAGGAAAACTGAAAAGAGGGTGAATAAAAGTAAAAAATACTTTTCATATTTTTGAAAATCAGTAGGCCTTTTTAAATTTTAATTGCTAGTGGATTTCATACAAATTTTCGACCCTTGAAAAGCCTGATTCGTTATATTGTTCAGGGTGTCTACCCTACCTCGAAAACCTGAAAATTTCAGGGGTTTTCTCAAGGGCGTGGATGTTTTTTCAAAATTGAAGAACAATGATTTTTTTTTTTTTTTTTTTGAAATTAATTTTTTTAACTAAAAATTAACTATTTAATAAAGACTGAAAAATCTTTCTTGATTGAAAATTCATCTCATGATCAATGTCTTTTCTGCTTGAATTCAACTGTTTTTGATAAAAATTTTAAATCTTTTTTGGTTGAAATATCAACTACTAAATTTTGTGTTCAAAATTCATATTTTTTCGAATGAAACTTTAATCTTTTGTTTAAAAGTTGAACTCTCATGTTAAAAATAAATTTTTTCTTTGAAGACTCATCACTTTTCTAAATTTAAAATTCATCTCTTTGGATGAGAAATTAGCTATTTTGTTGAAAAATTGTTTTTTATTTTGCTGAAAATTAATTCTTTTCACTGAATGTCTAATTATTCCATTTGAAACTTCAACTATTTTATTGAAAATTTGTTGTTTTTTTGTTTTGCACCAGTTCTGTTCAAAATTCATTTCTTTGGTTGAACATTAACTTTTTAAGTAAAAAATTAACTATTCAATTTTTGGTTGAAAAATTATTTTTTTTTAGATGAAAATTCATCTTTTTGGGTAAGAATTAATTTTCTTGGTCGAAACTTAATATTTTTGTTCGAAAATTCAATTATTCTAGTTGAAGATTTAAAATTTCAGTTAAAAAATCATATTTTTCATTTAAAATTCATCTATTTTAGTTGAAGATTCTTCATGTTAGTTAAAAATTCATTACTTTGATTGAAACTTTTTTTTGATGGCAATTTAATTTTTTTACTGATAATTTAACTGTTCCATATTTTTTTTATTGAAAACTGATCTTTTTTTCGTTAAAAATTCAACTATTTGGTTGAGAATTCATATATTTTGCTTAAAAAGTTCGTCACTAATGCGACTCACACACTATTAAATAAAATTTTTTCATGAATTATATTTGAAATTTCTTCAATTTGGAAGATTAAGAATTTCGTTAACTTGACTTTTCAGATTAAAAAACACCAAATTTAACAATTTTTATAAATACAACTTTAAAAGTAAATATTTTTCAATTTTAAATTTACATAATAAAAGAAGTTCCCATATTGAATCTTCAAAATAGAAGAGTTTTTAATTTTGAGAAATTACAATTTAAAATAATGCAAGTTTTAACATTTTTTAATTGTTAGTGTTTCCCATTTAAAATTACTTTATTTTTAACGATTCTTGAATGTGAATTCATTTTTTGAGCTTAGAAAAATTTGTCTAATAAATTTTAGGGTTAAATTATTTTTTATACCTGTAATAACAATGTTAAATTCAGGAATTTCAGAAACATTGAATTTAGTGTACAATTTTTTAATTCATAAATTTAAATCACTTTGCATTGAAAATTATTCAAACTCAAAAAGTTTTCAATTTTAAATTATTCAATTTTGAACGCTTTTAATGAGAAATAATACCATTTCAGTTCCTTTAATTTTTAAATAATACAAGTTTCAACATTCTAATCTGAAATTATTCAATTTGGAACGCTTTTAATTAAAAATAATAAATTTTCAATTCCTTTTATTATTCAATGATACAATTTTTAAAATTCTGATTTGAAATTATTCAATTTGGAACGTTTTTAAATAGAAATAATAAAATTTCAATTCCTTTGGTTTTGAAATAATGCAAATTTCAAAATTCTTATATGAAATTTTTCTATTTAAAACGTTTTTAATTGAAAAAAATGCAGTTCCTTTGATTTTTACATAACTTAATTTTCAAAATTACAATCTGAAATTATTTAATTTAGAACGTTTTTAATTTTGTTTTTAATACAAATTTAATTCCTTTGGTTTTTAAATAATCCAACTTTCAAAATTCGAATCTGAAATTATAAAATTTAGAACAGGTTCAATTTTTCAAAAATAAAATTTCAATTCCTTTGGTTTTTAAATAATCGAACTTTCAAAATTCTAACATAAAATTATTCAATTTGGAAAGTTTTCAACTAATAATTATAAGATTGCAATTCCTTTAATTTTTAAATAATCCAAATTGCAAACTTATAATCTAAAATCATTCCATTTTGAACGTTTTTAATTAGAAATAATGAAATTTCAATTCCTTTTATTTTTAAATAATAACATTTTCAAAATTCGAATCTGAAATTATTCAATTTAGAACGTTTCTAATTGAAAATAATCAAATTTCAATTCCTTTTGTTTTTGACTAACCAACTTTCAAAATTCCAATATGAAATTATTCAATTTAGAAAGATTTTAATTTAAAAAAAATAAAATTTAATCTTCTAATTTAAATTTCTAATCTGAAATTACTCTAGTTAGAACCTTTTAATTGAAAAAAAATACAATGTCAATTCCTTTGATTTTTAAATAATTCAAGTTTCAAAATTCTAATCTGAAATTATTCAATTTGGAACGTTTTTAATTAGAATTAATAAAATTTATATTCCCTTGATTTTTAAATAATACCATTTTTAAATTACTAATGTGAAATTATTTAATTTTGAACGTTTTAAATTATAAATATTAAAATTTCAATTAATTTGTTTTTTAAATAATACAGTTTTCAACATTCTAATCTGAAATAATTCAATTTAGAACGTTCTTAATTAGAAATTGAAAAATTTCAATTCCTTTGAATTTTCAATAATTGAATTTGCAACATTCTAACCTAAAATTATTGAATTTAGAACGTTTTCAATTAATAATAATAAGATTGCAATTCCTTTAGATTTTAAATAATCCAAATTGCAAACTTATAATCTAAAATTATTCCATTTTGAACGTTTTTAATTAGAAATAATAAAATTTCAATTCCTTTTATATTTAAATAATAAAACTTTCAAAATTCTAATATGAAATTATTATTCAATTTAGAATGTTTTTCATTAGAAATAATAAAATTTCAATTCCTTTTGTTTTCAAATAATACAATTTTCAAAATTTTAATTTGAAATTATTCAATTCAGAAAGTTTTTAATTAAAAAAAAAATTTCAATTCATTTGGTTTTTGAATAATCCAACTTTTAAAATTCTAATCTAAAATTATTCAATTTAGAACGTTTTTAATTAGAAATAATAAAAATTCAATTCCTTTCGTTTCTAAATAATCGAACTTTCACCATTCTAATTGGAAATTATTCAATTTTTAACATTTTTAATTAGAAATAATAAAATCTTAATTCATTTTTTTTAAATAATACAATTTTCAAAATTCTCATCTGAAGTTATTCAATTTGGAACGTTTTAAATTAGAAATAATGAAAAATTGCAATTCATTTGATTTTTAGATAATACCATTTTTAAAATTCTAACCTGAAATTATTCAGTTTAGAACTTTTTTAATTAGAAATAATAAAATTTCAATTCCTTTTATTTTTAACTAATAAAATTTCAATTCCTTTTATTTTTAAATAATAAAATTTTCAAAATTCTAATCTGAAATTATTCAATTCAGCATGTTTTTAATTAAAAATAATGAAATTTCAATTCCTTTTGTTTTCAAATAATACAATTTTCACAATTTTAATCTGAAATGATTCAATTCAGACAGTATTTAATTTTTAAAAAATTCAATTCATTTGGTTTTTAAATAATCCAAGTTTTAAAATTCTAATCTAAAATTATTCAATTTAGAACGTTTTTAATTAGAAATAATAAAAATTCAATTCCTTTTGTTTTTAAATAATCGAACTTTCACCATTCTAATTGGAAATTATTAAATTTTTAACATTTTTAATTAGAAATGATGAAATTTTAATTCATTTTGTGTTTAAATAATACAATTTTCAAAATTCTAACCTGAAATTATTCAATTTAGAACTTTTTTAATTAGAAATAATAAATTTTCAATTCCTTCTATTTCAAAAAATAAAATTTCAATTCCTTTTATTTTTAAATAATAAAATTTTCAAAATTCTAATCTGAAATTATTCAATTTAGAATGTTTTTAATTAGAAATAATGAAATTTCAATTCCTTTTGTTTTCAAATAATACAATTTTCATCATTCTAATCTGAAATTATTCAATTCAGAAAGTTTTTAATTAGAAAAAAAATTCAATTCATTTGATTTTTAGATGATAACATTTTCAAAATTCTAACCTGTAATTATTCAATTTAGAACTTTTTAAATTAGAAATAATAAAATTTCAATTCCTTTTATTTAAAAAAATAAAATTTCAATTCCTTTTATTTTTAAATAATAAAATTTTGAAAATTCTAATCTGAAATTATTCAATTTAGCATGTTTTTAATTAAAAATAATGAAATTTCAATTCCTTTTGTTTTCAAATAATACAATTTTCAAAATTCTAATCTGAAATTATTCAATTCAGAATGTTTTTGATTTAAAAAAAAATTTTCAATTTATTTGGTTTTTGAATAATCCAACTTTTAAATTCTAATCTAAAATTATTCAATTTAGAACGTTTTTAATTAGAAATAATAATATTTCAATTCCTTTTGTTTTTAAATACTCGAACTTTCACCATTCTAATTGGAAATTATTCAATTTTTAAAACTTTTAATTAGAAATAATAAGATTTCAATTCCTTTTGTTTTTAAATAATAAAATTTTCAAAATTATAATCTGAAGTTATTCAATTTGGAACGTTTTAAATTAGAATTAATAAAAAATTTCAATTCATTTGATTTTTAAATTGTACAATTTTCAAAATTCTAACCTGAAATTATTCAATTTAGAACCTTTTTAATTAGAAATAATAAAATTTCATTCCTTTGATTTTTAGATAATCCAATTTGCAAAATTCTTACTTAAAATTATTTATTTTTTAACGTTTTTAAATAGAAGTAATAAAACGTTGATTCCTCTTGTTTCTAAATAATCCAATTTGCAACATTCTAATCTAAAATTATTCAATTTTGAACGTTTTTAATTGGAAATATTAAAATTTATATTCCCTTGATTTTTAAATAATAAAATTTTCAAAATACTAATGTGAAATTATTCAATTCAGAAAGTTTTTAATTGAAAATAATAAAAGTTCAATTTCGTTGATTTTTAAATAATGCAATTTTCAGAATTCTAATCTGAAATTATTCAATTTGGAACGCTTTTTAATAGAAATAATAAAATTCCAATTCCTTTTGTTTTTAAATAATCGAACTTTCAACATTATAATCGTAAATTATTCAATTTTTAAAATTTGTAATTAGAAATAATAAAATTTCAATTCCTTTTGTTTTTAATTAATACAATTTTCAAAATTCTAATCTGAAGTTATTCAATTTGAAACTTTTCAAATTAGGAATAATAAAATTTCAATACATTTTATTTTTAAATAATATAATTTTCAAAATTCTAATCTGAAATTATTCAATTCAGAAAGTTTTAAATTTAACAACAAAATTTCAATTCATTTGGTTTTTGAATAATCCAACTTCAAAATTCTAACCTGAAATTATTCAATTTAGACCTTTTAAATTAGAAATAATAAAATTTCCGTCCTTTGATTTTTAAATAATCCAATTTGCAAAATTCTAACTTAAAATTATTCATTTTTTAAAGTTTTTAATTAGAAATAATAAATTATCAATTTTTTGGTTTCTAAATAATCCAATTTGCAACATTCTAATCTAAAATTATTCAATTTTGAACGTTTTTAATTAGAAATAATAAAATTTATATTGCTTTGATTTTTAAATAATACAATTTTCAAAATACTAATGTGAAATTATTCTATTTGGAACGTTTCCCATTGAAAATAATAAAAGTTCAATTTCGTTGATTTTTAAATAATGCAATTTTCAAAATTCTAATTTAATATTATTCAATTTTTAACGTTTTTAATTAGAAATCATAAAATTTCAATTCATTTCATTTTTAAATAATACAATTTTCAAAATCCTAATCTGAAATTATTCAATTCAGAAAGTTTTTAATTTAACAACAAAACTTCGAATTCATTTGATTTTTGAATAATCCAACTTTAAAATTCTAACCTGAAATTATTCAATTTAGAACTTTTAAAATTAGAAATAATAAAATTTCAATTCTTTTTGTTTCTAAATGATCCCATTTGCAAAATTCTAATCTAAAATTATTCAATTTTGAACGTTTTTAATTGGAAATATTAAAATTTATATTCCTTTGATTTTTAAATATTACAATTTTCAAAATACTAATGTGAAATTATTCAATTTGGAACGCTTTTAATTAGAAATAACACAATTTCAAAATCTTTGATTTTTAATTAATTCAAATTAAAAAAAATTATTATCTGAAATTATTCAATTTGGAATGTTTCCAATTAAAAATAATAAAAGTTCAATTTCGTTGATTTTTAAATAATGCAATTTTCAAAATTCTAATCTGAAATTATTCAATTTAGAACGTTTTTAATTAGAAATCATAAATTTTCAATTCCTTTGATTTTTAAATAATGTAATTTTCAAAATTTTGATTCCAAATTATTAATTACTGATGACTGTTTAAAAAATCTTTTAAATTCTTAATATTAAAAAATTTCGAAATCAGTAATTACTAATTACTGTTTGAAAAATCTTTTGAGTTCCTAATATTCAAAAATCTATTCAATAATGGATTTAAAAATTGTTTGTATTTTTAGCGTGACTTACATTACAAGATTATACACAGTTTTGTTCCTTATGATTAGTTTGAAATTCCGCGCCAAAAGTATGAACGAAACTACCGCCGCCTAGCGGTGAATTTTTAAAATAAGAAGTAAACAAATACACAAAAGACCGAAATTTTGCAAATGTGTTTTGTGCAGTGCGTGAATTCGAAAGTCTTATTTTCGATTATTCATCAGAATTTCTCCAGAGGTATTTATTTTTTTATTTCAAAAAATTTTACCTAAAAAATTGACTTTAACATAATTTATGTTAAGTTTTGAGATTCTTAGAATAATGCACGATATTTTTTATTTTCACCGGGCGAATTGAGGTTAACTTGTAAAATTAATTTATTACTTTTTGCTTTTAATTACGCAATGATTAAATAATATTTGAGAAAAAAGTCAATAAGAAAAGTACAAGAATTAGTAACCTGAATTAATGGGATTAATCATCAAAAGAGATTTAACCTAAAAAAGCATTCGGCAATTTTATAGGTTATGTTTCAAAAATTGTGAAAATAATTGCTCTTTGTTTTATGCCGTTTTTTGTATTGTTAAATGATTTTACAATAATTAGATACCAGCGAATTTTGAACAAATGAAAATGCTAATCGACATTATTTGTGAAATTGTCCTCTGCTGTTTTGAAAATTCGTATTATTGGCTTCAAAATTAAACTATTTTGGTAGAAAATTCAAATATTTGGTTGAAAATTAGCTTTTTTGCGGAAAATTCATATTTTTGGGTGCAAAACACAAGTGTTTTATAGAATATATGCCTTTTTCGTATAAAAATTCTTAGTTTACAAATTCAACTCTTATTGAAAATGTATCTATTTTGAAAATTTACAATTAAAAAAAACTCAAGTTTTAAGGTTGGCAATTAAAAAATCTGCAATTTTGATCATTTATGCTCGAAATTCAACTTTTAAAATTCTAATCTGAAAGTATTCAATTTAGAACGTTTTTAATTAGAAGTAATAAATTTCAATTCCTTTTGTTTTTAAATAATACAATTTTTCCAAATCATTAAAATACAAGATTTTTCATTCATACTCTTTTAATTTTAAGAGTTTTTAATTCTAACCCTCCAAAATTGTAGAAATTTGAATTGTGTATCTTTGAAATAACCAAATTTTTAAATCACAAAATTAACAATTTAAAATAATCCAAGTTTTTAGATTGACAATTTAAAAATCTGTAGTTTTTATGATTTACATTCGAAATCTCCTCAATTTGAAGATTTAGTTAGAAATAATGAAATTTCAATTCTTTTGGTTTTTAAATAATACAACTTTTAAAATTCTAATCTAAAATTATTCGATTTAAAACGTTTTTAAATAGAATTAAAAAAAATGCAATTCCTTTTGTTTTTAAGTAATACAATTTTGAAAATTCTAATCTGAAATTATATATAATAATA
>CAKNYM010050596.1:79575-91581 GCA_932195095.1 Andricus curvator | reverse complement strand
TGAAATTATTCAATTTCAAACGCTTTTAAATAGAAATAATAAAATTGCAATTCCTTTGATTTTTAAATAATCCAATTTGCAAAATTCTAATTTAAAGTTATTCAATTTTTAACGTTTTTAATTAGAATTAATAAAATTCATATTCCTTTGATTTTTAAATAATACAATTTTCAAAATACTAATCTGAAATTATTCAATTTGGAATGTTTTTAATTAGAAATAATAAAATTTCAATTCCTTTTGTTTTTAAATAATGTATTTACAACATTCTAATCTAAAACTATTCCATCTTGAATGTTTTTAATTAGAAACAATAAAATTTCAATTTCTTTTGTTTTCAAATAATCCAATTTTCAAAATTCTAATATGAAATTATTCAATTTGAAACGTTTTTAAATAGAAATAAAAAAATTTCAATTCATTTCGTTTTTAAATGATCCAACCTTAAAAAGCATTCGGAAATGTTATAGGTTATGTTTAAAAAATAGTGAAAATAATTGCTCTTTGTTTTATGCTGTTTTTTCTATTGATAAACGATTTTACAATAATTAGATACCAGTGAATTTCGAACAAATGAAAATGCTAATTGACAGTAGTTGTGAAATTATCCCGCATTAAATGTGAAAAAAAAGATCTCTGTGCATTTTTCTGACAAATTAATTGTTTTTAATTATTTTTAATTGAAAAGTCTACTATTATGTTTTTGAAAATTTATCTTTTTGGTTAAAAATTTCTTACTGATTTCGTATTGAAACCGTTATCACGTTTCATTGATCCTTTGATTTTTATATAACTTAATTTTATATATTATAATCTGAAATTATTCAATTTAGAACGTTTTTAATTTTTTGTTCAAATACAAATTTAATTCCTCTGGTTCTTAAATAATCCAACTTTCAAAATTCGAATCTGAAATTATTCAATTTAGAACGGTTTTAATTTTTTTAAAATAAAATTTCAATTTCTTTGGTTTTTAAATAATCTAACTTTCAAAATTCGAATCTGAAATTATTTAATTTAGAACGTTTTTAATTTTGAAAGAAATAAACTTTCAATTTCTTTTGTTTTTTAATAATACCATTTTCAAAATTCGAATCTGAAATTATTCAATTTGGAATGCTTTTAAATAGAAATAATAACATTTCAATTTCTTTGATTTTTAAATGATCCAATTTGCAAAACTCTAACCTAAAATTATTCGATTTAGAACGTTTTCAATAAAAAATAAAAAAAATTCAATTCCTTTTATTTTTAAATAATCCAACTTTCAAAATTGTAATGTGAAATTATTCAAAAGATTTGAAATTTTATTATTTCTAATTAAAAGCATTCCAAATATTGAATAATTTCAGCTTAGAATTTTGAAAATTGAATTATTTAAAATTCAAAGGAATTGAAATTGTATTTTTTTCAATTAAAAACGTTCTAAATAGAATAATTTCAGATCAGATTGTTGAAAATTGCATTAATAATAAATCAAAGGAAATAAAATTTGATTTAAAAAAAATTAAAAACGTTCTAAATTGAATAATTTCATATTGGAATTTTGAAAGTTGGATTAGTCAGAAACAAAAGGAATTATTATTGTCTTATTTCTAATTAAGGGCGTTCCAAATTGAATAATTACAGATTAGAATTTTGAAAATTGCATTATTAAAAAATGAAAGGAATTGAAAATTTATTATTTTCACTTAAAAACGTTCGAAATTGAATAATTTCAGAATTGTATTATTTAAAAATAAAAGGAATTGTAATTTTATTATTTCTAATTAAAAACGTTCAAAATGGAATAATTTTAGTTTCGAATTTTGCAAATTGGATCATTTAAAAATCAAAGAAATTGAAATTGTATTATTTCTATTTAAAAGCATTCCAAATTGAGTAATTTCAGATTAGAATTTAAAAATTTTATTATTTAAAAACCAAAGGAATTGAAATTTAAATAAAAAAATTTAAAACCGTTCTAAATTGAATAATTTCAGATTCGAATTTTGAAAGTGGGATTAGTCAAAAACAAAAGAAAAATTCACAGACATTTTTTCTGACAAGTTAATTGTTATTAATTATTTTTAATTGAAAAGTATACTATTATGTTTTTGAAAATTCATCTTTTTTGTTAAAAATTTCTTACTGATTTCGTATTGAAACCTTTATCACGTTTCTTTGTGAAATTTGCGAACAATTTTTTCATCCGGTTTGATAGAAAATTCAACTGCTGTCCTGAAAATTCGTATTATTCAAAATTTCAACTTCAAAATTAAACTATTTTGGTAGAAAATTCAAATATTTGGTTAAAAAATAGCTTTTTTGAGGAAAATTCATATTTTTGGTTGCAAAACACAAGTGTTTTATAGAAAATATGCCTTTTTCGTATAAAAATTCTTAGTTTACAAATTCAACTCTTATTGAAAATGTATCTATTTTGAAAATCTACATTTAAAAAAAATGAGTTTTAAGTTTGAAAATTAAAAAATCTGCTATTTTGATGGTTTATAATCGAAATTTCTTCAATTTGGAAGACATAGATTTTGTAAACTTGACTTTTGAGTTTCCAAATCGTAAAAATTTAAGATTTTTTTATTTATCCATCTTTAAATTTTAAGAGTTTTTAATTGTAGCTCTTCAAAATTGTATAAATTTGAATTGTGAATCTTTGAAATTAAAGAATTTTTAATTCACAAAATTAACAATTAAAAATAATCCGAGTTTTAAGATTGACAATTACAAAATCTGTAGTTTTTATGATTTACATTCGAAATTTTCTCAATTTGAAGATATAAATTTGTGAACTAGACTTTTGAGTTTTAAATTCATCAAAATTCAAGAATTTTTATTTCTACATTTTAAAATTTCCAGATTTTTCAACTGTTACTCTTCAAAATTGTAAAAATTTGAATTATAATATTTGAAATTAAACATTTTTTAATTTTGAAAATTAGGAATTTAAAGTAATACAAGTTTTAAGCTTGACAATTACAAAATCTGTAATTTTGATCATTTATGTTAGAAATTTCTACAATTTGGAAGATTTGGAATTTGTTAACTTGGCTTTTGATTTTTCAAATCATTAAAATGTAAAAATTCTCATTTATACATCTTTAAAATTCAAGAGTTTTCAATTGTAACTCTTCAAAATTGTAGAAACTGGAATTTTTTTTTATTGTTAAATGATTTAAAAATAATTAGATACCAGTGAATTTTGAACAAATGAGTTTTTAATTGTAACTCTTCAAAATTGTAGAAATTTGAATTGTGAATCTTTGAAATTAAAGAATTTTCAATTTAGAAAATTAACAATTTAAAATAATCCAAGTTTTAAGTTTGACAATTAAAAATCTGTAGCTTTTATGATTTACATTCGAAATCTTCTCAATTCGAAGATTTAGTTAGAAATAATAAAATGTTAATTCCTTTTCTTTTTAAATAACACAATTTTCAAAATTCTAATTTGAAATTATTCAATTCGGAAAGCTTCTTAATAGAAATAATCAAATTTCAATTCTTTTGGTTTTTAAATAATACAACTTTTTAAATTCTAATCTAAAATTATTCAATTTAAAACGTTTTTAAATAGAAAAAAAATTCAATTCCTTTTGTTTTTAAGTAATACAATTTTCAAAATTCTAATCTGAAATTATACAATTTAGAACGTTTTTAATTAGAAAGAATAAAATTTCTATTCCTTTTGTTTTTAAATAATACAATTTTTACATTCTAATCAGAAATTATTCAATTTGAAACGCTTTTAAATAGAAATAGTAAAATTGCAATTCCTTTGATTTTTAAATAATCCAATTTGCAAAATTCTGGTTTAAAATTATTCAATTTTTAACGTTTTTAATTACAAATGATAAAATTTATATTCCTTTGATTTTTAAATAATACAATTTTCAAAATACTAATATGAAATTATTCAATTTAGAACGCTTTTAATTGGAAGTAATAAAATTTTATTTCTTTGATTTTGAAATAATACAATTTTTACATTCTAATCTGAAATTATTCAATTTGAAATGCTTTTAAATAGAAATAATAAAATTTCAATTCCTTTAATTTTTGAATAATACAATTTTCAAAATTTTAATCTAAAATTAGTCAATTTAGAACGTTTTTAATTGAAAATAATAAACTTTCAATTCTTTTATTTTTAAATAATCCAACTTTCAAAATTCTAATGTGAAGTTATTCAAAAGATTTGAAATTTTATTATTTCTAATTAATAGCGTTTCAAATATTGAATAATTTCAGATTAGAATTTTGAAAATTGAATCATTTCAAATTCAAAGGAATTGAAATTTAATTTTTTTCAATTAAAAACGTTCTAAATAGAATAATTTCAGATTATATTGTTGAAAATTGCATTAATAATACATCAAGGGAAATCCAATTTTATTATTTTTTTAAAATTAAAAATGTTCTAAATTGAATAATTTCATATTGGAATTTGAAAGTTGGATTAGTCAAAAACAAAAGGATTTATTGTATTATTTCTAATTAAAGGCGTTCCAAATTAAATAATTACAGATTAGAATTTTGAAAATTGCATTATTTAAAACCAAAGAATTGAAATGTTATGATTTTTAATTAAAAGCGTTCTAAATTGAATAATTACAGATTAGAATTGTGAAAATGGCATTATTTATAAATCAAAGGAATTGAAATTTTATTATTTTCAATTAAAAACGTTTTGAATTGAATAATTTCAGATTAAAATTTTCAAAATTGTATTATTCAAAAATAAAAGGAATTGCAATTTTATTATTTCTATTTAAAAGCGTTTCAAGTTGAATAATTTCAGATTAGAATGTATAAATTGGATTATTTAAAAATTAAAGGAATTGCAATTTTATTATTTTTAATTGAAAAAGTTCTAAATTGAATAATTTTAGGTTAGAATTTTGAAAGATAGATTATTTTAAAACCAAAGGAATTGAAATATTATTAAAAAAAAATTAAAACCGTTCTAAATTGAATAATTTCAGATTGGAATTTTGAAATTTGGATTATTTAAAAACCAGAGGAATTAAATTTTCATTTAAAAAAAAATTACAAACGTTCTAAATTGAATAATTTCAGATTATAATTTGGCAAATTGATTAATTTAAAAATCAAAAGAACAAAGAAGCGTGATAAAGGTTTCAATTTAATGCGGGATTAAATGTGAAGAAAAAAGATCTCTGTGAATTTTTCTGACAAGTTAATTGTTATTAATTATTTTTAAGTGAAAAGTCTACTATTGTGTTTTTGAAAATTCATCTCTTTTGTTAAAAATTTCTTACTGGTTCCGTATTGAAACCTTTATCACGTTTCTTTGTGGAATTTGCGAACAATTTTCAATTTCAACAATTTTTCCATCCGGTTTGATTGAAAATTCAACTGCTGTTTTAAAAATTCATATTATTGGCTTCAAAGGTAAACTATTTTGGTAAAAAATTCAAATATTTGGTTGAAAATGAGCTTTTTCGAGGAAAATTTATATTCTTGGGACCAAAATTCAAATGTTTTGTAGAAAATACGCCTTTTCGCTTAAAAATTCTACAATGTGGTTAAATTTTTTTTCTTTTAGGCTTAAAAAATCTTTCTTGGTTTGAAAAATTTAACACTTTCATTGAAAATTGATCTTTTTGGTTTGAAAATTCTTCTTTTGATAGAAATTTCCTCTTTTTTAGTAAAAAATACAACTGTATGGTTGAAAATTAATCTGCTTTTGTATAGGAATCAACTATTTCTTTGAAATTCTTTGCGTGGAAGTCCTTCGAAATCTCTTGAAATCCTTTAAAATAATTTTAAGTCTTACGTTAAGTAAATCAATAAATAAATCTTTCTTTTGCAATTTTTCTATTTTTTACATCACGTTCTTCAATATGATTCGAAAGTATTTCAAGAGATTTAATACATTTCAAGGAATTTCGAAGAATTTTGTAAGATTTCCAACAAAATTTTAAGCTCAACTTGGAGGGTTTTCTGGAGAACTTTGGAAATCTTAGAAAATCCTAAAAAAAATTACTTGAGATCCCTTGAATTTTCGAAATCTCTCGAAATTCTTTAAAATATGTTAAAATAACTCAAAATTCCGTAAAATCTGTTGAAAAGCCTTAAAATCCGCGGAAGTCTTTCAAAATCTCTTGGAATATCTTAAAATAATTTTAATTTCTACCTTAAGTAAATAAATAAATCATTGTTTTGTAGTTTTTATATTTTTTAAATCACTTTTTTCAATATATTTCCAAAGTATTTCAAGAGAAATATTGATATATTTTTATTTTTATTTATTTTTTTAAATATTTATTTATATTTTTTATAGTGTTAGTGTCCCGTGTGTGTTCCAAGATGTCTGAAAGTCTGAATCAAGTACCCGATGTGGATATCGATGATAATGGAGTCTTCAAGTACATTTTAATTAATGTTGAAGACAAGAAGAGCAAGATCAAGAAGCCAATTGTCCGAGGCTACAGCAGAGCCGGTTACCACGGTGAGTTTTTTTTTTAAATTATTAAATTTAGAATAAATAATAAAAAAACAGGGTGTCCAGCGTCCTGGAAATCCCCGAAAACCTGAAAAAGTCCTTGAATTTTTTTTCTACATGGAAAAACCTGGAAAAAACCTTGGAAAAGTGTGAATTTTGCTCATGGCCCTGAAATTTTTATACCCTTAAAAAAATAGGTTTTTAAATGTTTTCTCTGCTGAAACATTTTTTTAGGTGAATGTATATAATAATCAGGGTATCTACTAACCTGGAAAACCTGGAATTGTCAGGGAATTTTTATATGCCTGCAAAAACCTGGAAATGACCGTGAACTTTTTTAAATCCAGGGAATTTTTTTGGAGAGCGAATTTTTTGTGAATTTCAATATAAAATAATATAAAATTGAATAACAATGATTTTTTGACTTGTAAAAGTAGCTTTAGATAACTGTATTGTACTATTTGTTGAAACTTCGTTTTTTTTTTGGTTTGAAATTAATTTTTTTTTAGTGAACATTTAACTATTCTGTTTTTGGATGAACATTTATTTTTTTCAATTGAAAATTTAACTATTTGTTTGAAAATTGGTTTGTTTTAGTTGAAGATTGGTCTTTTTTATTTTAAAATTTAATTATTTCTTTGAAAATGCATGTATTTTGTTAAACAATCTTCTTTTTGTTAAAGATTCCTCTCTTTGGTTCAAAATTCATCTACATTTATGGTTTGAAATTAATTTTTTTAACTGAAAATTCATCTCTTTGGTTGTGAAATGAGCTATTTTTTTGAAACTTCGTTTTTTCTTTGGTTGAAAGTAAATTTTTTTAGTTGAAACTTAAACTATTTTCTTGCAATTTTTTTTTCTTTTTTTTTTGCTGTGGAAAATTAATTTTTTTTAAACCATTTGTTGTTGCAAACTTATCTTTTTCAATTGAAAATTTAACTATTTGGTGGAAATTTTTTTTTGTTTTTTAGTTGAAAATTGGTCTTTTTTAATTTAAAATTCAATTATTTCTTTGAAAATTCATGTATTTTGTTAAGCAATTTTCTTTTTTGTTAAAACCTCATCTTTTTGATTAAAAAAGATAATCTACCTTTATGGTTTGAAATTAATTTTTTTAACTGAAAATTCATCTCTTTGGTTGAAAAAGGAGCTATTTTGTTGAAAATTCGTTTTTTCTTTGGTTGAAAGTAAATTTTTTTAGTTGAAACTTAAACTATTTTATTGCAATTTTGTTTTTGTTTTTTTTTTCTGTGGAAAATTAATTTTTTTTTTAAACCATTTGTTGTTGCAAACTTATCTTTTTCAATTGAAAATTTAACTATTTGGTTGAAAATTGGTTTGCTTTAGTTGAAAATTCAATTATTTCTTTGAAAATTCATGTATTTTTTAAAAAATCTTCTTTTTTGTTAAACATTCATCTTTTTGGTTCAAAATTCATCTACTTTTATGGTTTGAAATTAATTTTTTTAACTGAAAAAACTTAAACTATTTTATTGCAATTTTTGTTTGTTTTTTGCTGTGGAAAATTAATGTTTTTTAAACCATTTTTTGTTGAAAACGTATCTTTTTCAATTGAAAATTGAACTAATTGGTTGAAAATTGGTCTTTTTTAGTTGAAAATTCAAAATAAAAATTCATGTTTTCGGTTCAAAAAAAGCCAGGGAATTTTTTCGGGAGCGTGTCTAAATGTTTTTCAAATTGTAATTTAAAATCAAATAACAATGTTTTTTCAATTATAAAAGTAGCTTTATATTATGGGATTTAACTATTTTGTTAAAAATTCGTCCTTTTTGATAGAAAAGTAATCCTCTTGGTTGAAGTTTCATCTTTTTGCTTTAAAATTCAACATTTTGGTGGAAATTTTTTTCTTCCTTGACTGAAGAATCTTTCTTAGTTGAAAATTCAACTAGCGTGACAAATTCGTCTTCATTAGTTGAATTCAACTGTTCTTTACTTAATATTAAAATCTTTTTTGGTTGAAATATAAACTATTACATTTTTAGAATTTTTGTTTTTTGAGTGAAAATTCATCTTTTGGGTTGAAAATTAACCTTTTAATGGAAAATTTAACTTTCAAGTTTTGGTTGAAAAATTACTTTCTTTTGTTGAAAGTTCATGTATTTTGTTGAAAATTCGTTTTTTTTTTGTAGAAAATTAATCTTGGCTGAAAATGCATCATTTTGTTTAAAAATTTAAATATTCGAGTTAAAGATTCATAATTTTAGTTGAAAATTCATCTCTTTGGTGGAAAATTTACCTATTTTATTGTAAATTTATCTTTTTGGTTGAAAATTCAACTATTCCAGTTGTAGATTCATAATTTTAGTTTAAAATTCATCACTTTGGTTAAAAATTTATCCTTTTTTTTAATAGGAAAAGGAACTATTTGGATAAAAATTTATATTTTTTATCTGAAAATTCCTGTATTTTGTTGAAAATTAAACTACTTGATTGAAAATTAAACTCCGTTGCTAAAAATTAATTTCGGTTTTTTTGAAGATTCACGATTTTAATTGAAAATTCATCTCTGGTTGAAAATTTATCTGTTTTCTTGAAATTTTTTTTTTTGTTTTCTGAAAATTCATCTTTTTGGTACAGAATTTAACTATTTCAGTTGAAAATTCATCATTTTAGTTTGAAATTCATGACTTTGGTTGAAAATTTAACAAATTTTCTTGAAAATTAGTTTTGTTGTTGTAAAATTAATTTTTTAAACTGGAAATTTAACTATTTCGTTTTTGGTTGAAAATTCGTCTTTTAGGTTAGAAAATTAACCTTCTGTGTTGAAGAAGTACATACTTTGTTATAAAAAGCTTTCGTTTCGTTAAAGATTCATCATTTTAATTTAAAATTCATCTCTTTAGCTGAAAATTGAACTATTTTGTTGAAAATTCGTCCTTCTCGTTGAAAATTTTTCTATTTTGTTGAAATTTCGTTTTTTTTTGTTAAAAATTTATCTTTTTGGTTGAAAATGCAAATATTCGAGTTAGAGATTCATCATTTTAGTTGAAAATTCAAAATATTGTACAGAATTTCAGAAAGCTTTTACAAATATTTCAAAGAATTCTTGAGCATTACAAAAGATTTCAAGAATTTTAACACATTTAAAAGATTTTAAACGATTTCCAAATTTTTTAGAAACTTTCAAAAGATTTCACAAAGATTTTTAATATTTCACTGATTGGAAACGAATACAAAAGATTTCAGAAAAATTTCACAAATATTTCAAAGAATTCTTGAGGATTTCAAAATATTTCACGAATTTCAAAGATTTCAACACATTTAATAGGTTTTAAACGATTTCCAAATTATTTAGAAGATTTCAAAAGACTTTAAAAAGATATTACACAGATTTGTAATATTTCAATGATTTTAAACGAATACAAAATATTTCAGAAAGATTTTACAAATATTTCAAAGAATTCGTAAGGATTTCAAAAGATTTCAAGAATTTCAAAGATTGCAACACGGAACACCAGATTTCGAAGATTTCAACACATTTAAAAGATTTTAAACGATTTAAAATTTGTTTCAGAAGATTTCAAAAGGTCTCACAAAGATTTTAAAATATTTCAATGATTTCAAACGAATAAAAAAGATTTCGCAAATATTCTAAACAATTCATGAGGATTTAAAAAAAATTGAAGAATTTCAAAGATTTCAACAAGAAACACCAGATTTCAAAGATTTGAAAACATTTCAAAGATTTTAAACGATTTCCAAATTTTTTAGAAGATTTCAAAATATTTCGCAAATATTTTAAATATTGCAATGATTTCAAACGAATACAAAAGATTTCACAAATATTTCAAAGAATTCGTAAGGATTTCAGAAGATTTCAAGAATTTCAAAGATTTCAACTCATTTAAAAGATCTTAACGGCTTCCAATTTTTTAGAAGATTTCACAAAGATTTTAAATATTTCAATGATTTTAAACGAATATAAAAGATTTCACAAATATTTCAAAGAATTCTTGAGGATTTCAAAAGATTTTAAGAATTTCAAAGATTTCAACACATTTACAAGATTTCAAACGATTTCCAAATTTTTTAGAAGATTTCAAAAGATTTCACAAAGTTTTTACAAAGATTTTAAATATTTCAATGATTTTAAACGAATACAGAAGATTTCAGAAAGATTTCACAAATATTTCAAAGAATTCGTAAGGATTTCAAAAGATTTCAAAGATTTCAACACATTTAAAAGATTTTAAACGATTTCCAAATTTTTTTCAGAAGATTTCAAAAGGTTGCACAAAGATTTTAAATATTTTAATGATTTCAAACGAATAAAAAATATTTCAGAAAGATTTGATAAATATTTCAAAGAATTCATAAGGATTTCAACACATTTAAAAGATTTTAAACGATTAAAAATTTTTTTCAGAAGATTTCAAAAGGTCTCACAAATATTTTAAAATATTTCAATGATTTCAATTGAATAAAAAAGATTTCGCAAATATTCTAAAGAATTCATGAGGATTTAAAAAAATTTCAAAGATTTCAACAAGAAACACCAGATTTCAAAGATTTGAGAACATTTCAAAGATTTTAAACGATTAAATTTTTTTTCAGAAGATTTCAAAAGGTCTCACAAAGACTTTAAAATATTTCAATGATTTCAAGCGAATAAAAAAGATTTCAGAAAGATCACACAAACATTTCAATGATTTTAAACGATTTCAAATTTTTTTTAGATGATTTCACAAAGATTTTAAATATATTAATGACTTCAAACGAATACAAAATATTTGAGGAAGATTTCATAAATATTTCAAGGAATTCATAAGGATTTCAAAAGATTTCAAGAATTTCAATGATTTCAAAAAGGGTACAGTCAAAGATTTGAAACGATTTCAAAAGGTTTTAACAAAGAGAAGATTTCAAAAGATTTCAAACGAACACAAAAGATTTCACAAACAAAGAATAATTTCACAAATATTTAAAAGAATTCATAATGATTTCAAAAAATTTCACAAAGATTTCAAGGATTTCAAAGATTTTACAAAAATTTATAAACATTCCAAAAGATTTTTAATGATTTCAAAAACTTTCTTTGGAAACTCTTGGCCAATAAAAAAATGAAATAGCTCTTTTTTTGCATGTATAAAAAACGGTTATTTCATGTAAAAAAGTAGACCTGGAAAAACCTGATTTCTTGACCTGAAAAAGACCCTGAATTTTGTTTTTAAGAATCGCTGGACACTCCGTTAAAGTTTCATATCACAGAATCAAAAAGTAAAAAAGGAGGTTCAATTTTGGATTGAAGCTGAAAATAACCTTAGGGGGTACATTTTGGGTTTATTGAATTTTTTTTTTCTGAAAAAAGATCTCCTTTCGCTCCGCTGGGATTCGAACCACAGAACTTCCGATTCCCGGTCGGGTGCTTTCCCATTGAGCTACTAGAGAGATCGAGAGAAGAAACTTTTTTCAGAAAATACACGCATTATTTTGCTAGATGGTACAAGTTAAATTTTGCAAGGAATCTGTATCATCAGAGAAAAACAGAAATTTTTAACGTCTTTTCAGACTAGATGGAG